>CM021100.1:35310955-35472051 GCA_007115665.2 Sequoiadendron giganteum | reverse complement strand
ACAAGAAGTGGGAGAATAAATTATACCTTTGAAACTTGAGCCAGTTGAACAACTTGAATCTATGCAAATGGTATTATATGGGGAGAAACCATCGACAAAAACCTTGCTAGGAATTCATAACCCTCCTATTTTTTTAGTACATATAACAATTTTAAATTTATGGGGAGAGATACAAAGGAGGGAGAAAGAATGGAAAAAAGGAAAAGAAAATATTGGAAAAGGAAATTCAAAAGAGGGATGAAATTATTGAAGAAAAGAATGAGAGGGTGGACAACATTGCAACTGTGGTACCATAGATTTTAGAATGCAAAACCCCTCCAAGGGTTTATGATCTGCACTTGAAGGAAAAATATCTCTCTTTTAAGATGTCAAGAAATATCCCAGGTTTGAATCCCTCTATTGAGACTCTCACTGAATTTTTCAATGCTTATAGGATTGCCTCCCCTAAAATTAAGAATTTGTTATGTGAATTTTATTTACATAATATTTCTATAACTCAAGACCAAGACTGAAACCCACTGTTGTATGTTGGAGATATCAATTGAGAGCATTCATTTCTTGGGTGCAAAATGAGATTAGTTGGGGAGAGCAATATAATTCTTATAAGAAGAGGGAATCCAATATTCCCTTGGCAATTAGAGCGGAATCAAGAAACCCCAAGGATATTTACAGAGAATGACACAAAATGATTTTCAAACCTAGTTATTGTGACAAAATTATGCCTTGGATTGAGGCAATTTACAGTGAATATGAGGTAAAGACACTAGAAAAAGAGGACACCATGAAAGGATATCTATCACAAAGATGGAACACTTTAACTGATGAGCTAAAATAAGCTGAACATCATTTCATCCAGAACTATGCTGCAACAATAAAAAAGATTGAAATGTACATTCAACTCGAGAGAACAAAGGGATGACAGTGGCTTCCCTTGACTTTTCAACCACCTATCCTCATGTGGCCTGTACCAAACTTTAGATTCTATCACTATGACATTGATGAAGAAAATAAAAAATGGAGAAGACTTGACAGATTGGGAGGATTTTACTGACCCTGACTTGCACTCAGCAGACACTAATATTGGACAATTATTAGTTACAAATTTTAGAGCTTTGACCAAATAGAAAAAAAAAACTCTTCCCTTGCTAGAGGACTAGGAAAATGTTAGGTTGGGAGGAGTGATGAGCCTAGTTTTTGGTCCAATTTTGGGTAGAATCTATAGTTTATTTGCTAAATTTTACATGGAATTTGATATTAAATATTGATATTTTTATAGAGTTTCCCTCAAACCATAGACATTGGGTTTAATTCTATTTCTACAAGTTTTAATGACATTAGCCTATTATGTGGACTATCTATATTGATTTTTCATGTGGTTAATGAATGTTATTTAAGGTGGTTATAGATGTGCAATTATTATGCGTACTAACATTGCCATGCAAATATACTTGAGGATACTAAATTGACAAATGTAGCCACTAGTTGGTCATGCAGAGGAATTGTTCAAGGGTCAACTAAAGGATGACATCAGGAGATTCCCCATGTCAACCACATGTAACTGCCTTGTATTGGTATTTCATGATGTTTAGTAGATGCAGGCATTATTGAAGTGTTGAGTCTGCGTTTGGACATGCATGTCTGACCGGATTCCCTACATGTGTAGCTGCCCTTCTATTCTATTTGTTGTTTTCCATAAATGGCATCCTCTTAGTTAGTGGGAGTTGACTGCCTTGTTTAGTTGATAATATAAATACGGTTCAGATCCTCCTTCTTCAGGAGTTTTTGAGTTATTAATTTTGTACGATTTGATAATATGCTAGCATTTCTAGACAAGCTACTCTTTTGTACTTGTATGTCCCAATGAATAAGATGAAATTTTGAGTTAAGCATTTGAGTTTATATTATTTTTAGAGGATACTCATCCAAGGGGCCCCACTTGGTGAGTAATCCATCCTTTAGTTTAGCTAGATTAGTTATTAGTTTTTGTTTAGTACTTAGTGAAGAATTTGGCATTGACTATTCTTCCAGCCAAAGCAGACAGAGTAGTTTCTTGTTCGTTGCTCAGATTTTCATTTCTGTCATGCATGTTCAACTTAGTTTAATTTTTGAGTGATGTTCAACAATTACTTTGTTCCTTTCCATGCAATTTAATTTCAGTATTGAATCTTTCTTAGTTGTAGAATGAAGATGAATACTTTGAGTTCCTAGTGCACATATTGTGTTGGCCCATTTCAAGTTCACGTCCCTGAATTGACAATTTAAATTCACCTTCATGATGGTTAAAATGGCTATTCAAGTTAGATGTCTAATCTCTGAATCACGACTATAAAAGCTTAGTTATTAAATCATTGTAGGAGGCTGATAGTGCCTCGATACCTCCCTGCTCTGTATGATCATGAACAACTAACTCCCCAACCATGAGAATCCCCAATATTCGGTACACATCCTCTAGAGTAACCTTCATCTCACTAGTAGCCAGATGGAACATGTTGTGGTCACTATGCCACCTCTCAACTAATGTGGTCAATAGTCCCCTATTGATCCTATTGGGGCATAGCAAGCAAAGACAATAAACCACATCGCCCAATAATATCTAAATCTTCTTGCACCAGATGTGGAATCATATCCCAAGCCTTTAGGTAGTGCTCCTGAGACTGAAGAACTCGTAAGTCCTTCTATGATCATAACATATCAATACTTACGATCATAACATATCACAAATCATAGTTTATCAATCAATCTAATAAGATCAAACAATATTTTGTTCAAATCTCATAGAGTGTCTATCATTGACTCTCATTCATCACGAGGTTAATCATCATCTATCATATCATTGACGCTCACCTATCATGAGTTCAATCATCATTTATCCTATCAAACATCATCAAAACAACGACTGACACGATCATCAAACATCAAAAGTAAGGAGAATAATCAAAATTCATCAATTCTGGTCTCAATGTGCCAACACAATCTATCTATGCGCTGAAACAATGAATGTGCTAAAAAACCCCATCAATGTGCAAAAACAAAGCATGGATGCGCTAAAAGTCTATATGCACTACATCAAATAACATATGTGCTACTTGGTGACCTAAATACGCTAAAAGTCTCTATGTGCTAAAACATGGAATCTATGCACTAAATCGGGTATCAAATGCACTAAAACACATTTAAACAAAATTTAAAATCATGGAAAATGTGTGAAAAAAAATTTAAATGCATCAAAATGAGGTTTCTCAAGGTATGTACCAGAGGTCCATATGCGATGAGGCGGTTGTGTCATCGACTCACTTGAATCGGTGGGTGTGGAATGGGATCACCATTTTTCTCAAATCCCTCAATCAACTCAATCTCCAATGGAAAATGGATTCAAATGAGCTCCTTTTTCACCTTTTTACCATTTAAAGGGGTAAATGGAGGTTATTTAAGTGGGATTGTTTTTATTTTTACACAGGGCATCAATTAATCACTTGGCAAGGTCAATATTATTTATCGGGAAATAAATTGTTGTAAAATCATTAAAAAAAAAAAATTCCAAAAATTCCAAAAATTCC
The DNA here is from genome assembly GCA_007115665.2 of Sequoiadendron giganteum. Classification (NCBI taxonomy): domain Eukaryota; kingdom Viridiplantae; phylum Streptophyta; class Pinopsida; order Cupressales; family Cupressaceae; genus Sequoiadendron; species Sequoiadendron giganteum. The sequence continues at coordinate 35,468,494 of CM021100.1, read as the reverse complement.
AATTTAAAAAAAAATAAAATTCATGATTTATCTCCCGAGGGGGCATACTCGCATCATCACTCGAAAATTAGCATCTGGGGCATATCGAATTTTTTATCAGCACTATCAACACTATCAAAAAAAATTTCTTTGAAGCAATGTGTCACAAACACATCACTTCAAAGAGGGGAAAAATGTATACACTCAAATTTGGTCTGGAGGAATAACTAAATACAAGTTATTTAATTAATAATCTTTAATTCTTCTACTTATAAATAATTTGAAAAAATTATTTATATAGTAATTCTTTCTATCCTAAATCATTTTCTTCACATCTTAATTAAATGAATAAATTCGATTAATTTGTTTTATTTAATTAACCTCCTCTCATTAAATTTAAATTTTAAATTCGAGTTTAGTCACATTTCTACTAACTTCTTTCCACCTTCCACCTCATCATGCATCTCATGAAATTAAATATCTCTAATATTTAATTTGGAATTTATCCTCAACAAATTTTAACAAATTTGGGACACTTGGCCTTCATTTCCATTTGATTCCTCTTCACACTTGTCAGTTTGTTCTTCTAAAAGGAACACACTCCCATTTTCTCTCTAACCTTTTCATATTCAACCATCCATTCTCCAGATCGAATCCAAACTGTTGATTTCTGCCACCTAGGCTCATGCCCTGGAAAATCTATAAGTAGAGCCTCATTTACAAAAAAATGGAGAGAGAGCTGATCATAATTACACTCTACAAATTTTTCATTAGCATTAGCTTTTTAGCATTGTAGAATCAAGTAGTTTTATCATGGCACTTGCATTAGCAACATAATAGTCACATCATTTTCATATAACAAATAGCAACATCATAGCAACATCATTAATCTTTGTATATCATCTATAGCTAATTGCATTATCATATAGTGTAGGAAATATCTCTTTCATTTCCAACATCTCTCATTCTTCAAGTTGTCATTTGGAAAGTCACATGCACAAACAATCTGAGAGAAAAATGACTTAAAGAATCCTTGGAGATAGAGGACAATGAGACACCATTTGAGAATTGTTTGTTTCAATTTGTTTGTTATCATTTGAATTCCTTGATATAATGTTTCATTGGTGTGTTGTATAGATTTTAATTGCTTATTCACGATACATTTTATATAGCTCACACTTTGCAACTAAAACTAAAACTAAAAATGAAATAAGAAGATAAATAGGATTGACACTCTACCCTAATATTTTTATGGAGATGTGCTATGTGATAACAATCACATTGTATTCCTTATCAATATAGACCTCCTCTTCCTCTTGTTGTCTTATTGAATGATCTAATGAATCACGATTGGATACTTCAACTATTTCCTTTATTATTTCCTGTAATTATCATGTCCTCAACATTTTGGACTCTCCATTGCAATATACCTAAAATTATTTGGCTATGGGTTGGTCAATCCAAATGTTGCAGGCTACAGTTCTTCTAGCTACAAGAGGTTAGTTTAGTCTAAAGTATACACATCATTAATCAACCATGAATTAACATATAATCATATTGAATTTCATAAATATTCACACATTTATCCATGCAAACATCATCATATCATAATTATATTTCCACATGGTAATGTAGTGTAGAAAATTGTACTATTTTCTATATGATAGTATAATTTTACACTTAATTTGGACCTATTTTAGTGACCTTACATTTATGAATTTTTATCCTTCATAAATAGGCCCCTAAACCTCTTTATTATGCATCACAACTTATTTTTATCATTTTTTGACATTGTAACATGCATTGAATAAATGCATTTAATTAATTTAAAACCCCAAAACACATTGATCCTGAATTTTAAGGCCAAGACCCATTCACCCTTGGGAAAATGGGTCCCCTATAGGATCCAAAACCAAAATTTAAACATGTTTTTGGTGGTATTTTAAAGTTGTAGAATCAAATTCCAAATGTCAACTATTGGGATCTAATATTCAGGACATTAGAGAAGAAGCCTATAAAGCCTAGTTTTTTCACCATTTCAAACTAGAGATAAGTAAGAGATCAAGTTTGAGATATCAAGGAGAAAATGATAAATTTTGTAGAACATTCAAGAAAGAAAAATTGAAATCTTGGAGAAATTTTTTGTGTATTTACAGGTCTTCAAGATCATTTTGTCAAAGATTTGATCAAGCATTGATTATGATTGAAGGTTGATGCTTGTGGTGGATCATGATGGATTCTAGATTTGGGAGATGCATTTTTCCATTTTTCCTAACCTAACGACTTGTTTCCTAAGTGATCCCATATTCTATCTCCATTCTACTAGCTACCTAAAGCAAGGTATTGCCATATTTTAGATTTTATTGTGGTGTATGGACTTCTTACCAATTGAATTTTATCGTTTTCATTATAGGAATCATGCTCTAATGCACTTAAGTAGGGTTTCTTTGCATATAGCTCTTAACAAACTTAGATGCACTTAAGGTTAGGGATTGAAAACACTATTATTTATTAGACATACATCATTTTATCAAGGTTTAATTACCAAACTTGGGGTTTGATTGAGGCAAACCTCTATACACCCAAAAACAACATTTTCTCTTGCAGATTTGCCACAAGTCCAAATCCAAGAGCGAGTGTTAACAAGTATGGGAAGAAAGTGCAAACAAAAATATATAGATCTAGATCTTGAAGTTTCAAAAAGGGCTACTGAGATCCATTCGCCCTAGGAAAAATGTGTCTTGCTCTAGGCTACAAAACACAACTTTTAGACCAGGTGCACATTATTTTACCCTTCTTAGATTTGTTGAAAGTTTGTTGTTTCTACTTGTGTTATCCTTTAAATCTATATTTCAAGTTCTATATCATACAATTGAGTGCATTAAGTATTTTATTTTTATCTCCCCAAAGTGCATTTAATCATATTTTCCATTTTTTTTCATAAAGGAAATAGTAGATTCTCTAATAGGGTTGACTCACCCAAATGTTGAAAGTCAACCCTATCCTTGGGAGATCTCTTTTCCTAATGAAATTAGGGAAATATGAGGGTGTCTTCGATCTCTATTCCATTCTGGTCATCCACATATTCATCAATTTTCCTTTCATTTCAATTTGGTGAACCTGATGAAGATTTAGCAAAAATGTTAGGAGTTTATGATAATTTACCAACTCATCACAATAAACAAATATTCATTTGTACCTTCGATAGTAAGGGATACTTTGGTGAAAATAAGAAAACAAGTGATATTGAACAAGATGAACATGAAGAAATTATTGAAAGTATAAAATAAAGTACATTAATTATGGGCGATACGATCAATATACCAATGGGTACATTTTTTGTTTTATTTTTGATCGGTAATAGGAGTTTTAAATATTATTATAGAAATTTGAAAAAATATTACACCAAAATATCCAGCTTTAGTCAGCCAAAGTTTCAAAACCAAATATTCCCACCCCAGTACAACAAACACCACAGATTTAAATTTTCAACCACAGGACCCCAGCTAAACCTAAATAGGATTAAGCCTTAAAAGCTTGGTCTTTTTTTGGTCTATGACCGAAGGACCATAGCATAACTTCTCTTCTTGAATTTTCTCCCCTTCATGACTTGCCAACCATCCTCCATCTTTGCAGCCTCCTTTTGCCAAACGTAAAAATGCTTCTGCTCAGCGAGCCCCCTTTCCTTCATTCTTGTCATCTCATTTACCCTATCATTATTCTACAACCATGATACTTCCCGTTCTTCAACCATTGCCTGCCGATTCTGCCCATCTACCTCCCCGTGACTTTCCCCTTTCTTATGCACCTTCAACAACCCTAATTTCTCCCTACACTCTGGAGTTTTTGTACCATTTTTATTTTTACTCAACTCCATCATTCTTTGGACTTATTTCCCTTTCACCGTTCAAGTTGAGAACCTCTGCATTGCCCAACCCCCCAACCTGATTTGAAGACTTAGGAAAATCAGATTTTCCCAATGCCAAGGAGCAGTTCTCAACATGCTCTTCCATGCTTCCTCTCTGCTTCTCCACCACATAGTGCTTATGTGAGACGCCCTGCCACCAAGTTGCTAGTTTTGACCATCTGGGCTTCAAGCATTTTGCAACAATGTGTCCAGTCTAAAAACATCTCTTACAATGAAAAGGTACCCCTTCATTATCCAAGGGTTGTAACCAACAACCTTTGGAGGTATTTATTGACACCTCTTCAGGGAGAACCTTCAAAAAATCCATCTCCACTAAAATTTGTGCATAGGTGGAATGCAAGAGATTTGAGGAGTTCTCATCTACCATCAAAAAACCCCCTAAAGATTTTCCAATAGACTTCTAAGCAAGACTCAAACCAAAAATGGAGAGGGAAGTTTGGGAGTCTTACCCAAAGAGGAGCTTTCTCAAAAAAATTTGTAGTAGGGTTAAAAGCTGGATGCCAGGGCTTTAGGAAAAGAGAAATTTTTTCCTCCCAACTCCAGAAGTGACCACACAAAAACTTTATTCCTATCAGCCACATTTTAAAAGACAACAGTTAACAAATCACTGGAACCTAGGTAGATTTGAATGCACCCATCCACAATGGGTTCCCAGTGCTAAGAAATCCACTTATGTAAATCACAAAGACAAGGCCAGAAACCCCTAAAACGTCCTATCAATCCCATTTGAGAGAAAACATTGAAATTATATAATACCTCTTCCTTCAGCTCCTCCTGCAAGAGGACCGACAAAATAATAGTTTTAGCCGCCTCTGTAGTCACTCCCGTCACTTGAAGGAGAGGCCCCTATTGGGCTTCCGTTCCATCGGCATTGCTCCTTCCAGGCTTACCCCTGGCACACTGTTCTCCCTTGCCTCCCCTACATCTTGTGCATGCTGATTATCCAGTTCTCCTTGCCTCTTCCCTGCATCTCTGCAACGAAAGAGCCATTGCAGCCCTAACACCCGACAATGACTTCATCGCTACATTTTTAACTTATACCAATGGGTACATTTGAAAACAAAAAATGATTCAAATAGGAAAGTTTCTTGATGATGATGAACAAGAAGATCATGTAACATTATTGTCGATGGTGTTTTTATGCACTTCACAACACAGGTGATGCATAGGTGCATCACCTCTCTTGAAAGACAATATTCCACAATCAAATTGCATAACACTATCCCAAGGTCTCTCGGATGTCAGGTCTTGACAGTGCTTGGAATACATCAATTGATTTATGTGATTTTCTGGAATCACAAGGTAGACTTACAAATGAGTTACAAAGTGGGAAGTCAGATTTTCAAATGGAGTTCTTGAGATGGGAGAGTTGCTGAGCGTTTGCTGCAGGTTCAAACAGTAGTCTAGAAATCCATTTCAACATTGGATTTAGCTTTATAATATGCAATGAACCTTGCCTAAGGGTACTTATTAAAAAAAAGGAAAAAGGGCAAGGAAGAGAGAAAGTTCCTGGATCTGAAACTATGAATGAACAGTGATCATGGAGGCTGCTACAGTAGACAAACTCCCTAAACTGGGTTTTGCTTGGCCAAGAGGATCCTACAGTTACACAAAACTAGTGCAATCTTCTAAGGACTATAGATTTTCAATTTGTATACACACATCATGAACATGCAAGTGAACCAAGTTGCAACAATCAAATAAAGAAGCTTGAGCTAACTTTGCACAACAACTTGTCATCAACAAGTGCCAAAAGTATGGGCTAAAATCTCATCAAATACTGTAACAACAAACACCATCATCGCTTCCATTCAAGAAACTAACAACTAAAATTAAATTGGAAGGTAGAACCATGCAAACATAATGAGCAAAAAGTAACACCCATAGATCATGCAATGTTGCTTTCTATTGCTGTAGAATGTTTTTACAACTTTTTAACCCTCTACAAATGAGGGGAAGACCCTTATTTATAGTTTTCCAAAGCCCAAATGAATGGTTAGGATTGAATTAAATTGTGTGGATGGGATTCAATTACATTAGGGCTTCACCTACCCTACAATATTCAATAATTTAAAATACATCTTGTCCTTTTCTTATTTTGTCTTGTAGTGGCCAGTCACTATAGCAGTTTTGTCTTTTAGCTGATTTCCCCTTTACTGTAGCTGAAACTACCTGAAAGTTGCCTTCTTTCTGATTGACTTGCAACATTCTTCATTGGATCAAATGGGTTTGTCGACGATTGGCATCAATAGATTGGTTGCCCTTGATTCGAGCGAACAACCCCCAAAGATCATCATCATCATCTGGTGAAAAGTAGGACAAACTTCCTTGCATTTTGTCATTGACTTCCTTGGCATAGGCCTTCTTTTGATGCCATCTCTATTGATGGGCACCATGAAGAGAAGTGGACATAAAATGAATGGTGATGGGAACCGTGTGCTTCTCCTTGTTCAACTTTCTCAATGGGCCTCCCAATGGACTCGTGGTAGGCTTCTTGAAACCAAAATCGAGAGGCTAGAATGTTGTTTTGAAAAGGGAAAATAGGGCATGGCGACCAGGATGGTATCTCTCGGCTGAAAATTTGGAATTTGAAAGGTCTAGGGAGGATAAGATCCAATTTTAGCATTTGGGTCGAATTCTGTTTTCAAATTGAAGGAGCGCTTGGACGTTCGAGAAACAAGAGGTCGGAATGCCGTTCTGGAAATGCTGTTTTGAAAATGATGAATAGAGCATGGAACTCCAGATGGTATCTCTAGGCTGAAAATTTGAAATTTAAAAGGTCTAAGGAGGATAAGATCCAATTTTAGCATCTGGGTCAAAGTTCATTTTCAAATTAGAGGAGCGCTTGGATGTTCCGAAAACAAGAGGTTGGAATGCCGTTTTGGAAATATTGTTTTGAAAACAACGAACAGAGAATGAAACTTTGGATGGTATCTCCAAAATGCAAATTTGGAATTTGAAAGGTTGAGGGAGGATAAGATCGAATTTTAGCATCTAGGTCGAAGTTCGTTTTCAAATCGGAGGAGCGCTTGGATGTTCTAGAAACAAGAGGCTAGAATGTCGTTCTAGAAATGTTGTTTTGAAAACGATGAACGAAGCATGGAACTGGATGGTATCTCCCAACTGAAAATTTGGAATTTGAAAAGTTTAGGGAGGATAAGATCCAATTTTAGCATCTGGGTCAAAGTCCATTTTCAAATCGGAGGAGTGCTTGGACATTCCGAAAATAAGAGGCCGAAATGTCGTTCTAGAAATGCTGTTTTAAAAACGGCGAACAGAGCATGGAACTCCGGATGGTATCTCCCAACTTCAAATTTAGAATTTGAAAGGTCCAAGGAGGATAAGATCCAATTTTAGCATTTGGGTTGAAGTCCGTTTTCAAATCAGAGGAGTGCTTGGACGTTCCAGAAACAAGAGGCTGAAATGCCGTTCTGGAAATACTATTTTGAAAATGATGAACATAGCATGGAACTCCAGATGGTATCTCCCAATTGCAAATTTGGAATTTGAAAGGTCCAAGGATGATAAGATCCAATTTTAGCATCTGGGTGGAAGTCCATTTTCAAATCAGAGGAGCGCTTGGACGTTCCGGAAACAAGAGGCCATAATGCCATTCTGGAAATGTTGTTGCAAGAATGATGTTTTGAAAATTTTTCAACTTCTTGAAACTTAATGAAACCTTGGCAGTTTACTTGGGCACCACAAAAAATCCCAAATCCATAGGAAACCTATCTCCAAATTCAAAAATGAAGGAAAAATAAGAACCAAGCGAGCGGGAAGGCGAAGCCTGAAAAACCCAAGACTTAGCCATTTTTAAAATTTAGGGGCGAAATATGGTCAGCCAAAAATGAGACTTTGAACGGCACATTGACCAACTAGGATAGAAAAATGACTGGCACACAAAAAGAGGTGAGAGCAAAGTAGGTTGTCGGGACCGATAAAAGAGGGTCCCTGCCTACAGCGGGGCGTGTGTGCAAAATATGCACAACAAATGGCGACTTGCTGGGGGAAATGATCTAGAGAATTTCGATGAAAAAATAAATTACGAACCCAAAATCTCTGGTTCCGACCTTCATGCTAGGGAAAACAAGCTAGACACTGAAACAAAGGATCAAAACCACTAGTTAACACAACCTTCAGTATGTTGAAAATCCAAGTGTATGCAATTGCGTTAATTCCCATCCTTTAGTTGCTACAAGAACCCAAGCTCCATCAAGTTAAGCTACGTAGTTTATTATAACTCCAAAAGCATCTGGGACATTGCCTCGTTGCCAGTGAGGCATCCATAGCCCTGATGAGGTTGTCACTGTGATTCTCTCAAACATCGCTCTACTGCCGGCTAGGCGTCCATAGCCCCGATAGAGTTGCTTGTATACCCCTGAAAAACTAAATTTCTCTTCTTTTGATTTTCAATATTTTGCTTTCTTTCTTTTGTTTCTTTTCTCTTTTCACTCATTTTATTTCAACATGCAAGCAATGAAGCTCACACTCAGGGCTAAGAATCACAGTAGCGCTGGAGTATAATTTTAGATTGTTCACTTAACTAGACTTCACAAAGGACCTACAGTGATCATCAGATCCTTAAAATATGTGAGAGATATAAGATTCCAGAATACTTCAGAATCAGACCAATGAAAAACTTATCCACTTTGAATCAAACATCTAGATCAATTGATACTAAGAGAAGATCCTCACCATCCACTCTGAAAACTTGATTAGAGTTTGACAAAGAAATACATAGAACAACCCCATGAAATAAGAATGGTTGTTGTGTGGTGCAGACCCAGGAGGCTCAATTATGCTGATTAGGCCTATTTTCCAAAGCAACATGCCTTTAAACCTATCAAAGGACCATGAAACCTTGGGGCAGCAATTCATATGCCTTCAAACCTCCCAAATCACAAAAATATTCCATTGGTACGGACAAACACATGTCAAACTTGAAAAACCTTGTTTTAGGCACAATTCATATTGAAAATGACACTTACAAAGCCTTCCAGACCATGCCACCCACTCAGACACTCATATTTTATCCCCAATATGCTCAAAAGTTCATAAAATAGCCATCCCTAACTTCCCATTGTCCAATTCAAGACTATACCCATCAAACCATGCACCTTTCCAATGGAATCCACCCTAGAGGCTCTCACGAAGTTATGAAAATCACTTAACCTGCAAAAAAAAATATTAACATGTTTATTATGCCTATCTAAGCCTATCCACTGAGTTACAGGTCTTCACAGTGGGTGGAAGGCTTAGAATGGCATTTTGACTCCTCTCACAACCCCCAAAACAGTGTAAATAGGCAGTTTCAGAAAAATAATGATTTCTCCCTCAATATGAACGTTAAAATCCTCAAATAAAATGCATTTGAAAGTTAACTCATATTTATACACATTCCAAATGATTTTTAGAGCCAAAAAATACTGTACGGATCCGTACCAAGCCTGCAAAGTTCAGGAAAACAGGAAAAACATGGGATTTGAGACCACCCGGCAGTAAAACAAGGATATCTCACTCAATTTTTAATGAAATCAAACCATTCCAATGCCAAAAGAAAGGTTATTCAATTATCTATCCAACCATAATAGGCTTGTAGTGTAAAAAAATATGTACAGGTCGTACAATGCACGGGATCAGCAATTTCTCAATAGAAAACACAAAAAAACAGCAAACTTCTTATTAGAAACTCATTCCAAACTTCTTCAACAGCCTCCCTTCGAGATATTCCCACAATATATCATGTTTCCATCTTCAAATAACCCCTTGAACTGACCAACTACCATAACCACCCTTTGTTAGAGTCTAAGATAATTTTTTGCCAATTTTGCTCTTAATCACTATCCCATTACAACTTGATCAACTTGATTTTGCAAATACCACCTAACTGACCTATTAAGCCCTCCAATACATTTAAAATGGTCATTGAGACCTTATTTAACATGGAATAAGACCCTACTCCCCATATCCCTTAAAACTCATGATTTCACATGGCTTTTGCATTATGAATCAAATTGACAAATTCAACTAAATGATTCAAAACCTTTTCAAATTACATTATGACTGGTCCTTTAGACCTTATTAAGCATAAATGAACACAAGACACACCTAGGCATCAACTTAGACTTCACAAGGTGTATGTGCTCTTGCACCATACACCCCCCCATAAAAAGGACTCTTGCCCCAAGAGTGGAAACTTGTTCTTGGCCTTCTCATTGTTGCTTCAAGCATCTTCAAACTTGGTATTGATCTCTTTAGTCCTGGAGCAAAATTTGGTGTTGTTCTAAGCCTTAGACCTGCAGAAAAACAAACATTAGAATCATATAAACCTGCTCTCTTCCTTTCTCCACCCATACATGGATAGCTCCTCACCATTCCTTGCGCATTCTGCCTTACTGGCTCTGTGATCAGACCTGCATGCCTCTGCTTAATTTGTTCTTTTTGTAATGCCCCTAGACCTGCCATGTCACCATCCTCTTGTACCCCTGCACTAACAACTTTATCCTCTTTTGCATTACCAAATTTCACTTGGCTTGCAGCAACCTTCATAGTAATGGGACACACCATGGTCCCAACAACAATTTCACCCTGTCCTTCATACTCCCTTGCACACTTAGCAATTACCTTGATCAAATCAGACTTAGGCTTGAGTTCTCTCTTTGCCCCTTGCAAAAACAAACTACATACTGTCTTAACATCATTTGTGGGTGCCTTCCCTGCTATCACAACACCACCAATATGTTCTAAACCTGCAACCATATCAGACTTACTGTCCTCAGGCCTTAAAGGCTCCTTCTTGCCAAACAACACTACCTTAGACTTACCCTTATCGCTTACACTTGTTTTCAAGGGAAGCAACTTAAAAGTTTTGTCCTCCTTCTTGATGGTGTATGTCTCCCAGCCATCATATATAGACCTCCTATCAAATTTCCAAGGCCTCCCTAAGAGCACATGACAACAATCCATTGGCAAAATATCACATAGAACCCTATCCTTATACTCTCCAATCTGAAAATCAACATATGCTTGCTCTTTTACCACCAAAGTTTGATTATCATTGACCCAAGAAACTCTATAAGGTGATTCATGAGGAAAATTTTCCAAACTCAACTTATCCACCATCTCCCTAGACACTAGATTATCTTGAGAACCAAAATCAATGACAACTTGACACACTTTACCTTTGCTTTTGCATGTAGTTTTGAATAGGCTCCTTCTTTGACTTGAATCTTCCTCCTTGGATGCTTGCAACACAGCTCTCCTTATCATGAGTGCCTCTCCTTCTTCTGATTTAAGGTTGACTATAGGTGAAGTCCCACTCTCTTCATCTTCATGCGCTAGTTGATTCCTCCGTTCTCCACCATAAGAGCTTGAGCCTTGCTTTTCAGGGCATTTAAAGGCTGGATGTCCTGGCTGATTGCAAGTGTAGCATCTTCCTGAGAATTGATAGGAACCTCTTCCTCCACCAAATATGCCTCTTGAACCTCTCCATCCACCTCTGGAATCAGATTGATCTTGGTCCTTCTTGTCATCTCCTTGAATCTCATTGTTTGCCTTGAAATTAGGATTGAATCCTCTTCCTCTAGAAGTGTTGCCTCTTCCTCTTGCTGCTTTGTCTTGCCTTCTCTTAATTTTCTCCTCCACCCTGATAGCCATTTGATAACAATCCTCTACACTCTTAGGGTTAGCCAAAACCAATTCATCCTGTATATTAAGCCTTAAACCACCAACATATCTAGCAATCTTTTCATCTTCGTTCTCATGGTGACTAGATCTTAAACTCAATTTATAAAACTCCTCAGTATAAGACATAATATCCATTTCCCTTTGGCTTAAGTTTTGCAATCTCTTTAACAATTGAACTTGGTGATCCTTGGGTAAGAATTTACCTTTGATTTTTGATATCATCTTATCCCATGATGTGATCTTGGACTTTCCTTGCTTCCTCCTCTTAGATTGAAGGTAATCCCACCATACCAAAGCATGACCTTGCAACTTAGTTTTTGCAATCTTGACCCTTTGTTCTTCAGGAACCTCATCACATTCAAAATGGTTATCAATTGCAGCAATCCAATCCAATAGTTCTTCATCATTTAAACTACCACCATACTTAGGAACATCAAGTTTTACCTTAGGCTTGTCAGTCTTCACTGCTTTCAACAACCTTGCAATTCTTTGATCCTCTGGAGTAAGCTCTTCTTCCACATCTTCAAACTCCTCATCTTCCTCATCTTCAGTCTCAGTTTCTTCCACTTCCCTTCTTTTGTTTGTCTCCAAGGCTATGACTCTCTCTTCCAACTCTCTGAGTTCTCTTGCATGCCTATCTTTCATCTCCTTCATCTCTTTAGCCATATCATTCTTCTTTGGAGGCATCTTGTCAACCTTGCCTCTTCTTCAACCCTACAAAATGAAAATAGATCTACTTCCTGATGCTCTGATACCACTATGGTGTAGACCCAGGAGGCTCAATTATGCTGATTAGGCCTATTTTCCAAAGCAACATGCCTTTAAACCTATCACAGGACCATGAAACCTTGGGCCAGCAATTCATATGCCTTCAAACCTCCAAAATCACAAAAATATTCCATTGGTACGGACAAACACATGTCAAACTTGAAAAACCTTGTTTTAGGCACAATTCATGAGGGTTTATTGAAAATGACACTTACAAAGCCTCCCAGACCATGCCACCCACTCAGACACTCATATTTTATCCCCAATATGCTCAAAAGTTCATAAAATAGCCATCTCTAACTTCCCATTGTCCAATTCAAGACTATACCCATCAAACCATGCACCTTTCCAATGGAATCCACCCCGGAGGCTCTCACGAAGTTATGAAAATCACTTAACCTGCACAAAAAAAAGTATTAACATGTTTATTATTCCTATCTAAGCCTATACACCAAGTTACAGGTCTTCACAGTGGGTGGAAGGCTTAGAATGGCATTTTGACTCCTCTCACAATCCCCAAAACAGTGTAAATAGGCAGTTTCAGAAAAAATAATGATTTCTCCCTCAATATGAACGTTAAAATCCTCAAATAAAATGCATTTGAAAGTTAACTCATATTTATACACATTCCAACTTATTTTTAGAGCCAAAAGATATTGTACGGATCCGTACCAAGCCTGCAAAGTTCAGGAAAACAGGAAAAACATGGGATTTGAGACCACCCGGCAGTAAAACAAGGATATCTCACTCAATTTTTAATGAAATCACACCATTCCAATGCAAAAAGAAATTTTATTCAATTATCTATCCAACCATAATAGGATTGTAGTGTAAAACAATACGTACAGGTCGTACAATGCATGGGATCAGCAATTTCTTAATGGAAAACACAAAAAAACAACAAACTTCTTATTAGAAACTCATTCCAAACTTCTTCAACAGCCTCCCTTCGAGATATTCCCACAATATATCATGTTTCCATCTTCAAATAACCCCTTGAACCAACCAACTACCATAACCACCCTTTGTTAGAGTCTAAGATGACAATTTTTTGCCAATTTTGCTCTTAATCACTATCCCATTACAACTTGATCAACTTGATTTTGCAAATACCACCTAACTGACCTATTAAGCCCTCCAATACATTTAAAATGGTCATTGAGACCTTATTTAACATGGAATAAGACCCTACTCCCCATATCCCTTAAAACTCATGATTTCACATGGCTTTTGCATTATGAATCAAACTGACAAATTCAACTAAATGATTCAAAACCTTTTCAAATTACATTATGACTGGTCCTTTAGACCTTATTAAGCATAAATGAACACAAGACACACCTAGGTATCAAATTAGACTTCACAAGGTGTAGGTGCTCTTGCACCATTGTGCACATAGATGTGCCAAGCCAAAAGAATAGGGACCCCGAGCAAAGCAACAACAAAGCAAGAGCAAACAAAAGAAAACAAAAGAAAACGAAAAGAAAACACCAAAACCAACCAAAGTGGGACAATGAAAGAAAACAACGAAGAAACTACTCTAAAGAAAGAAACCTACAACAAACAAACTAACCTAACAAAGTAGGAAAAAAAAGTATTTACAAGAAACCTACACTACTCAAAATGAGTTATGTACAAAGATATTTACAAAGAACTATGTTCAGGTAAGGTGAGCTAATTTCAATGCTTAGTAGATTTTTCAATGCATGCACAAGAATATGGAAAATCATTATCGTTCTTAACCATACAAATTTATCTTTATATTCCGAAAAAATAAATTCAACATTGCAACACTCAAGTTCAGTCGCTTGGTCAGGGAAAATTAGCAATTGAGGAGGCTCACCAAACCCATGGTTAATCTATAAACACATTTGTTTTTCTTTATTCCCATAATCAAAATGATAAGTACAACTATGAAAATTAACAGGAGCAAGGAAGGCTAGAACTTGGATTTCGTCACATGGAGGTGGCAACATTTGACAATCAAGAGCTAGCACTACATCGTCAGTCTTTGCATCAACAACCTCAGGCGGGCATGGTGGAGGATGCAACACTTTAGACATTAAGCTTGCATAAGACTGGGAGAATGGGGAAGCAAACACCTCTTCTAATCTAAGTGTGGGATCCACAGCTTCCACTGGCAGTTCTTAAAAAAAAAAGTACTTCTCCACATTGATCATTTGTAAACTTGGGATCCACTTGGCTGCTATCTTGAAAAGGTAGCACGCTGTCCCATCTCCTTTCCCAAGTGTCAAACTTATCTTCATGATGCTCAGTGTCATGGGATGATGACATGTACAAATCTATCCTATTTCAACCATCTAAATATGAAGGAGGATCAACAACGATCATGGCGGAAGGACCCCAAGTTGCATCTTGTAGTCGACCGAGTGCTTCATCTCTGTTGGCAGCTATCTTAGCACCCCTGCCTTTGTCTTCTTCTCTTTTTTGTTCATGCAACTCATCATGATGTTCACTCATTTCCCCTTGCTCACTATCGCTATAGATAGAGAAGGAACCCCTCTTCCAATCCAGAAACTCTAGTGCATCACCAATCGGAGGCTCAAGGAGTATGTCTTCATCGCTACCATCTTCTGGGATGTGCTCTTCCTCAACATAAGCATACCTCAATAGTAAAAATCCCAATGGAAAGAAGTCATCAATTGATGGAAACTCATCAAGGGGACTAAAATCCACATTGCAATCTCCCTCCAAGGACTCGCCAAGAAGCCCATCATCCATGGTGCACAAATGCTCTTGAAGAGGAAGAAATTCTTGATGACTGGTGGACAACATTCCTGTTTGATCTACTTCGTTGCTCAGAAGCTCGAGACTATATTTTTTTCCTTCTTCTATTGTTGTCCCAACATCCTCTTGAGGACTGCCTTCAACTGAGTAGTCACTTGGCTCAGGTTCTTGATCCTCACATTCCATTCTTGAAGCCACTACAGGAAGTGGTGTACTCAGTTGTCTCGATTGTTCTTTGACTTGCTTCATGGATTCTTGGCACAGTCCGCACGTGAACTCCGAGTGGGATGAATCATGAAGTCTGCACCAATTTGGTAGTAGCAATACTTCCAAATCCACCTGACATTTTAGCTCGAACCAATCCTTTTCTAATATGGAGACAAGCTGGTCATATCTTTCCGCCACTAGGTCCTCATCATTACTTGAAAAAGAAGCTTGATGGTAGACAACTGTGGCGAGTGGTTGTTCCCACTCCCCCAATCTTTCATTTTCAGATTCTTGATCACTATCATTGACGAGGGAGAGGTCTTCCACTATGATTTCAGTTATGCCTTCATCATCATTTTCTGTTGTCCCAAGGTTGTCAACCTCTTCCACTTGCTGATTTTCAGCATCTTCATTGGCTGCCCCAACATACACTGCTGCAAAATTCATTGATTCATCCTCAACTGCCAATGGATCCTCTTCCTGAGTGGAGGACCACCCCTTACTAGTGAAGGAGAGGATTTTCAACTCCATTATTAGTGAACCTTCACCAAAGCTTTTTGCTGTCCCCAAAAAATCAACGTCTTCCTTTTTATTTTTCAGCTTCAACGTTTGTTGTCCCAACATCTGTTTCTATGGAGCTTCTTGGTCTATCTTCATTGTATTGTCCTATAGATGTTGACAACTACTTTTCGTCATGGAGTGACTCGTCCTTATCTAAGGTTGGTTGCTCCAACTCATTCAAACAACACCGTGTTTGAGTGATAATGTTTGCACACGATGTACAAGTAAATTCTGAATGTGGTGCATTGTGAAATCTGCACCAACTTGACATTAGTGTTCCTCCAAACTTGGTCTGTCTTCACTACCCAAACATTCTTGGATCAGATCTCCAAATGCCTTGGCTGCCATGGTTGTCAATTCTTCCTCTGGGTCTGCAAGGGCTAAAGGCTGATATATTTCCCAAAAGGGAATCTCTCCTTGCAAGACTCTTTCAATTTTGCTCAAGAAGGTTAGACACTCTAGTTCATTGTGCTTGTGGGTGCCATGAATTCTACATCTATCTACCAATGCAAACTGCTGCAATGGCCTCTTCAATCTCCTATTTAATTTTGCATGTAGTTGAGTGATGTTGATTTGCACATGCTGCTCCATTTCAACTCAGCTTCTTTTTGCCTTCAAAATTTTCTGATTTCAAGTTTCAGCATTAAAAGAGATCTCCTTATCTCTAATTTCTTCTTGAAAGTGCTCTTTTCAACATCCAACATTCAACTTTGTAGCCTCTCCCTCCTTCTAGCGCCAATTCTGTTGATGGTGTTTTTATGCACTTCACAACACAGGTGATGCATAGGTGCATCACCTCTCTTGAAATACAATCTTCCATAATCAAATTGCATAACACTATCTCAAAGACTCTTGGATGTCAGGTCTTGATAGTGCTTGGAATATCTCAGTTGATTTATGTAATTTTCTAGAATCACAAGGCAGACTTACAAATGGGTTACAAAGTGGGGAAGTTGGATATGCAAATGGAGTTCTTGAGATGGGAGAATTGCTGAGCGTTTATTGGAGGTTCAAATAGTAGTCTAGAACTCCATTTCAATATTGGATTTAGCTTTATAATGTGCAATGAACCTTGCCTAAGGGTACTTATTAAAAAAAAGGAAAAAGGGCAGGGAAGAGAGAAAGTTCTTGGATCTGAAAATACGAATGAACAGTGATCATGGAGGCTTCTACAGTAGACAAACTCCCTAAACTAGGTTTTGCTTGGCCAAGAAGATCCTACAGTTACACAAAACTAGTGCAATCTTCTAAGGACTGCAAATTTTTAGTTTGCATACACACATCATGAACATGCAAGTGAACCAAGTTGCAACAATCAAATAAAGAAGCCTAGGATAACTTTGCACAACAACTCGTCATCAACAATTGCCAAAAGTATGGGCTGAAAGCTCATCAAATACTGTAACAACAAACACCATCATCACTTCCATTCAATAAATTTACAACTAAAACTAATTTGGAAGGTAGAACCATGCACACATAATGAGAAAACTCAAAAGTAACACCCATAGATCATGCAATGCTGCTTTCTATTGCTGTACAATGTTTTTACAACAACTTTCCAACCCTCTACAAATGAGGGGGAGACCCCTATTTATAGTTTTCCAAAGCCCAAATGAATGGCTAGGATTGATTTACATTGTGTGGCTCAGATTCAATTATATTAGGGCTTCACCTACCCCACAATATTCAGCAATTTAAAATACATCTTGTCCTTTTCTTATTTTGTCTTGTAGTGGCCAGTCACTATAGCAGTTTTGTCTTCTAGCTGATTTCCCCTTTACTGTAGCTGAAACTGCCTGAAAGTTGCCTTCTTTCCAATGGAATTGCAACATTATTCATTGGATCAAATGGGTTTGCTGATGATTGACATCAATAGATTGGTTGAATCTGATTCAAGCGGACAACCCCCAAAGATCATCATCATCTGGTGAAAAGTAGGACAAACTTCCTTACATTTTGTCATTGACTTCTTTGGCATAGGCCTTCTTCTGATGCCAACTCTATTGATGGGCACCACGAGGAGAGGTGGACATAAAATGAATGGTGATGGGAACCACGTGCTTCTCCTTGTTCAAATTTCTCAATGGGTCTCCCAATGGACCCACGATAGGCTTCTTGAAATCGGAATCGAGAGGCCGAAATGCTGTTTTAGGAATGTTGTTTTGAAAAGGGCGAACAAGGCATGGCGACTAGGATGGTATCTTTTGGCTACAAATTTGGAATTTGAAAGGTCTAGGGAGGATAAAATCTAATTTTAGCATCTAGGTCAAAGTCCGTTTTCAAATTGAAGGAGTGCTTGGACGTTCTGGAAACAAGAGGCCGAAATGTCGTTCTGAAAACAGTGAACAAAGCATGGAACTTCAGATGGTATCTCTTGGCTGAAAATTTGGAATTTAAAAGGTCCAAGGAGGATAAGATCTAATTTTAGCATATGGGTCGAAGTCCGTTTTCAAATCGGAGGAGCGCTTGGATGTTCCAAAAACAAGAGGCCGAAATGTCGTTTTGGAAATGTTGTTTTGAAAATGACAAACAAAGCATGAAACTCCAGATGGTATCTCCTGGCTGCAAATTTGAAATTTGAAAGGTTCAAGGAGGATAAGATCCAATTTTAGCATTTGGGTCAAAGTCCGTTTTTAAATCAGAGGAGCGCTTGGACGTTCTAGAAACAAGAGGCCAGAATGTCGTTCTGAAAATGTTGTTTTGAAAACGGTGAACTGAGCATGGAACTTTGGATGGTATCTCCCTGCTTAAAATTTGGAATTTGAAAGGTCCAAGGAGGATAAGATCCAATTTTAGCATCTGGGTCGAAGTCCGTTTTCAAATTAGAGGAGCGCTTGGACGTTCCAAAAACAAGAGGCTGGAATGCTGTTTTAGAAATATTGTTTTCAAAATGGTGAACAGAGCATGGAACTCCAGATTGTATCTCCCAGCTGAAAATTTTGAATTTGAAAGGTCCAAGGAGGATAATATCCAATTTTAGCATCTGGGTTGAAGTCCGTTTTCAAATTAGAGGAGCGCTTGGACGTTTCAGAAACAAGAGGCTAGAATGCCATTCTGGAAATGTTGTTTTGAAATTTTTGCAACTTCTTGAAACTTAATGAAACCTTGGTAGTTCAATTGGGCACCACAAAACATCCCAAATCCATAGGAAACCTATCTCCAAAGTCAAAAATTAAGGAAAAATAAGAACCAAGTGAGCGGGAATGCGAAGCCCAAAAAACCCAAGACTTAGCCATTTTTAAAATTTAGGGGCAAAATATGGTCAGCCAAAAATGAGACTTTGAAGGGCGTGTTGACCACTAGGACACCAAAATGACTGGCACACAAATGAGGCAGGAGCAAAGCAGCCCGTCGGGAGTGAAAAAAGAGGGTCCTTGCCTACTGCAGGGCATGTGTGCAAAATATGCACAACAATTATTACTTGAATTCCTTGAAATATTTACTTGGAAATATTTAGATGTTGGGTATTGATGCTATGATAGTCACACATAACATTGTTCTTGAAAAAGAAGCTAAACATGTTAGACAAAAGATACATAAGATGAGTCCTAAAATAGCTTTATTGGTAAAAGTTGAAATTGAAAAAAATTGGATGTTGGTTTCGTTCATCCTATTGATTATTCACCTTGGATTTCTAATATTATGGTTGTATTAGAACTTAATAATCGTATAAGGATGTGTATGGATTTTCGTGATTTGAATAAAGCATCATTAAAAGATGATTTTCCCCTTCCTAGTATCTACATGATACTAGATTCAACTATGGGCCATGCTTTCTTGTCATTCATGGATGGTTTTCCGAATATAATCAAATTTTAATCAACCCTCAAGATCAATATAAAACAAATTTTACTACACCTTGGGGAACATTTTTCTGGGTTATGCATTTTGGATTAAAGAATCCTGGAGCAACATATCAATGAGCTAGACATTAATATTTCATGATTTCATCCACAACATTTTGGAAGATTATGTTGATGATATTTTGGCTAAATCTTTAACTCATCAAGATCATGTCAAAATACTTCATAAGATCTTTGAAAAAACTCATAAATATAACATGAGGTTAAATCCAAAGAAATGTGTCTTTGGTGTGGATAGTGGAAAACTCTTGGGTTTTATAGTGTCACATAGAGGCATTGAGGTGGAAAATAAGGAAATTGATGCTATCATAAACATGCCACCTCCTAAAAATATTTCTCAATTGTGTACTTTACAAGGAAAGATTCAAGTAATCCATCATTTTGTGGCATCCTTGGAAGATCAGACTCTCCCCTTTACTCAACTTCGTAAGAAGGAATCAAAGTTTAAATGGAATGAAAATTTTAAATAATATTTTAACAATTTGAAAGAGTATCTAGCTAGTCCTCCTATCCTATAACCCGCTATTCAAGTAAAACCATTCATTCTTTACACTTTAGCTTCCAATCATGCTCTAGAAACATTATCGACTCAACAAGATGAAAGTGGCAAAGAACATCCTATTTATTACATTAGTTGAACTCTGTGGATTATGAAACTCGATACACAACCATAGAAAAACAATGTTTGGATCTTGTGTTTGCTACTAGTAAATTGAGACATTATTTATTAAATGTGGAGGTGCATGTGATTACAAATTTTGACCCTTTGAAACATATTTTTGTTAAAATAGATTTGTTAGGATGGTTAGCTAAATGGGTTATGTTGTTGATTGATTTTGATCTTAAATTTATTCCTCAAAAAGCAATAAAAGAACAATTCTTGATTGACCATTTAGCTGACGCTCCTTCACCATTAACATCAACTAATCATGACTCATTCCCTGATGAAAGTGTGTTAACAATTGAAAAATCTACATGGGAATTATATTTTGATGGTTCTAAGTGTCAAATTGGCTCTAGAGTAGGGGTTATATTAATACCACCTTCAGGAAATCCTATTCCCTTATCCTACCACCTAAACTTCCTATGCACAAATAACACTGCAGAGTATGAGGCTCTAATTGCTGGAATTCATGTGGTTTTATCCTTAGATGTTCAACACATTCATATATATGGTGATTCTCAATTGGTCATTAAAAAAATAAATGGATCTTATCAAGTGAAACATGACAATTCATCCCAATATAAATACCTTACAATGACATTGCTAGAACACTTTGAATTGTATACCATTGATAATATTTTGCAAAAGGATGATCAACATGTAGATGTAATGGCAAGTGTTGCATCCCTTGTATCTCTTGAAGATCCTTCTATCGACTTTACATTTATATTTCACACAATTGTAAAATTGTTGATAGATGAAAATCATAAAAGAAGCATTAGTGACTAATATTTAAGTCTCTAGTGAATGGTGCACACCAATATTTAACTACTTAAATGAAGGTACCTTTCTTGAACCAACCACTAAAAACACTAGATCTCGTATTAGGAAACTTGCAACCTGATACATTATCTTAGCTGATGTCTTATATAGAATATCCTTTGATGGTATCTTACTTAGATATCTTAAACAATTGGAAATTCCTATAACCCTTGAGGAAGCTTATGCTGGTGCTTGTGGGGGGCATTTTGGGGGAAGATCATTAGTTCAAAATTTAATCCGCATGGGATATTTTTATGACATATAGAACAAGAATATTTTGACCATGTTAAGAAATGTCACAAATATCAAGAACTTAACAATCTAATCCATGCTCTTTCTTTTGAACTTTGTGCTCAAATTCCTATTTGGCCATTCTTAGTTTGGGTTTTGGATCTTATTGGAAAATAATCCCCACCTTCTTCTTCTAGACATACATTTATAATTACCACAACATATTATTTCACAAAATGGGTAGAGGCCATTCCTCTTTGTTCCATGACCACTAATGCAATTTATTGTTTCATATTGGAACACATTATTGCTCACTTTGGTCTTCCTTTTGCATTAGTTTTAGACAATGGTACACCATTTAAGAACAATGATGTGAAGAAATTTTTGGAAAAATTTCACATTCAACATCATTTTTCAACACCTTACTAACCACAATCTAATGGTCAAGCGGAATCAACTAATAAAACTCCTGAGAAAAATCTTACAAAAAATAGTAAGCAAACATAATAAAGATTGACACACTCAATTATCTTACACATTGTGGGCCTATCGTACAAGTATTCAAATATCCATAGGAATACACCTTATAACCTTGTTTATGGTGTTGATGCAATAATGCCTTTAGAGTTAGAAATTCCTTCATTGAGAATTATTCTCAGAGGTCTTATTGATGATACCACCTATAAAGAGAAAAAAAGACAACAACTTGAAATGTTTGATGAGTAGTGCATAAAAACTCATGAGCATCTTCAAACTTATTCTAAAAGAATTCAAAAAATTTACAATGATAAGTCCATCCCTCATTCATTTAATAAAGGTGGTTTAGTGTTACATGAAAATCAATGTAATGTTAATGCTACCTCAAGTGAAAAAGGAAAGTTTAGTCTAAATTGGTTAGGACCCTATGTAATTTATGAAAGATATTGGTCTAGAGAATATATGTTAATCAAAATAGATGATACACCTCTCAAAGAACCTATCAATGTTTCACATTTGCATGGATATTACGCTGAACATATCTTTTGAATAGTATGCATATTAAAGCATGTTGTTAGATTGAGTAGATGGTTGTCTATTTTATCTCACATTGCTTTGTTCTTGAAAAAAATTATTGGTGTGTCTTGAATTATGTAGAGTAATTGTTCATTATGTTGCTTTATTATTTTCCTTTACATGATATTCAAACCCATGTGTGCATTGTGTTAAATTAGATCATTACATGCATTCAATTTTACAATTAGATCATAAGTATATTTAGTGTAACAAAAAACCTAATGTAAACATAGGTGTTTAGGTTAGATCATATAAATTAGATCATGGAGACATTTATTAAATAATCTCACTAATATTTTTTAATAGATCACATTTACATCTAACTCAATAAAGAACTCATAGAAACAAACACAAATGCTCATGTATATATCATGAAATTTTATGTACATAATCATCACATGTGGCATAAAATAACATAGCATAACTAGTGTGGCCTATGACTACCAAAATCCTTAGGACCTAGTGGTAGTGCTCATTGCAAGATAGATGATTGTGTCCTACTCATGGAGCTCACTCAATCCCTAAAGCCATTGCCTCATGTATGAGTGCTGCAACACGCTCTTGATCTATACAGTCCCTGTCGGCATGTACTCTAGATAGCTCTACTTGAACTCTAGTGAGCTCTCCCTACACCCTATGGAGTTTTGACTCACTCTCAATCAAACCATAGGTGGCTCAAAGCTCCTCATAGATAGTTTGAAGTTGTGCAAGCTTGGCTCTAGTCTACTCCTCTCTAGCTATAGATAGATCAATGATTCTCATATTATCCTCGTACACAATCCTCTATCTCGCTAAGGGCTCAAAAATGTCAGTATGGCCTTGCACTAGGTGGTGGCATGTGCTTCGCTATATGGCTTGATGTGGGGGAAATGAGGGGGCCATCTCTACAATAAATTTTTGTAAGAGATATCGCCACTATTGTATGCACACATTACAAGATGGTTAATCATAAGGAATGTTAGAAATATGACATGATATATGTAAATGTAAATAACTAGAAAAACTGTAAAGATATAATAGCACATCATTAATTGGATCTCTAGCTCACTAATCAAGATCTCGATGAGGGATAATAGGTCCCTTGTGTGCAGGAAGCGTGGAAGGTGTTGTGCCACTATTCTCCCCATGCTCATGAATGGTCATGCCTGATGAAACTAGTGATCATGCTTGAGTGATTCGTAGATGAGACAAAGGTCTCTCCTTGGGGGCATCCACGACCTCCTCTGGCTCATTAAGGTCATCACTCATCAGTTGTGGATCCTTATCTTCTAAATCATCTACTCTATTATCATCATTTGTATCCCTATCTATGGATCCATCCTCTCTCTCATCTCCATGGCCTGACAAAGGTCCAATGTTTCCTACAAGATGATGTACAAGGAAGACATGTGTAGGTCATGCTGTCACCCACCAATGCTCATAGGCTATATTGGTACCTACATCATCCAAGTTTGATGTTGGGGAAACATCATGGTCCTCATCATCTAAATCATTAAAGTCAACATCGCTAACCATGGGACATTGGATGTCTCCTAGTTTGGAGCCACTTCATGCTACTTTGAGGTATGTAGGTTGTGGCCTAGGAGCTAGTTGAGCCTATCTAAATTGTCGCATGACTCAATCATAATACAAAGGAATAACTATATAGTCATGTCATCCAAGTAAGAACTTATCTTGTTGTATCCTCACAAGCTATAATGTGTGATATTGCCATTGGGGTATGGTGTAGCTGGCTATCCATTCTATCTCATCCTCCTCTAGGTGATCAAATTGAATCCTCTAGTACAATATATTCCCATACTGCCAAACCCATCTAAGTGTGTAGCTGAATGCTCGTGGGTAACCCATTAAGGCTACTATAGGATAACCTATAGGCCTAGTGCACATGATATGCTCAAAGGTCTAAACCTGTAAGAGTGTATAATGCACTATGTTGTGTAGCTCTCAATATAAAAAGCACCCAAGATCATAATAAAGGTGAGCCAACATATTGCAACCCAAAGAATAGATGGTTCGATGTTGCTCCATCTCATGGATAGTGTGAATGATGCCTACATCTAGGCGTGTGCCTTGTCCATTAGGTACAAGAGCTAAAGCTATGGTGACAAACATGATTCAGTGGAGTAATAGTGAGTGCACCCATAGAATATATTGAAGCTCAACATGAGCCTCGACGTCTTGTGGTCAAATAGGGTGACCCACATAATACTCAATGTCCCTCTGCATCTCCCTACATGTGTGATCCTCCTCAATATGGAAGGTCTCACCCCAAATGGGTAGTCTCAAGATATAATGTACACCCTCAAGGGTCACCATCATCTCTCATGAAGGTAGATGGAACATGCATACATATATGTGCTCCATCTCTTTACTAGTGCCATCAGCATACCATCATGATACCTCATGGGTGGCATGATGTAGATCCAGAATAGGCCAATGTCACATTAATTTTCAACCTCCTCCTTAGAAAACTAGGTAACTTGCTCCTAGAGAAGGGTAAATAATCTACCTCCTAAACACTGGTGAGCGCGTGGAGGAACCTGAAAGAAATAAAATAAATCATTAATAATATACCTACAAATATTAACCAAGTAATTAAAAGTGAAACAAAGTTTCTTTGGAACACTTGGTCCATTTTTGGATGGTGGTCTTAGACACTTTGGCCATTTTGGGACGCTTGGGCCAAAATTGGACACTTGGGCCACTTTTGGACGGGGTCCCAAAACCTTCTAAAAATACATTAAAAAATGCTATAAAATAAAAAATGTTAACATAAAATAGTGTATTATGGACTCACCATGTGTCAAAGCTCACTGCGTGCCACCTCCTCTTGTAGAATGTGCAATCTAGGTGGTATGTATGCTCGTCGGCTCAACATGTTTAATCACTCTGCAACAAAGTAATTTTACAAATATTAAATGTCAAAATGATGTTCAAAATCATTATTTTTCACTAACATATACTAAAGTTTATTAAAGCACATTTCCTTCAAGCAACCATAATGGGGGCTAGTGAACTATGTTTTCGATGCCATTTGTTACATTGAAATCGTGGTTCCATCCTTGATCTTATTTAATGTTTATCGATATGGGGTTTTGTAACCTCAATACCTTATTGTAAAAATTTACATCACCAAATAAACCAGTTCAATGAGGCTAGATTGCTACCCTGATTCCATCTCCATAAAGCAAGAAAAATCAAGGGGGCATACATCTACTCTTGAATTTGATTCTCTATAGAAGTTTGATGATTTTTTAACAACTAACTAATCAGTTTTGCAGGATGTGGTTCCCAACATTGTGGTTTTGCAAATGACTATATTGGGGGCTTCATTCTCCCCATTCATAAACGAATTACAACATCCATATAATTATCCTTTAATGAAGTGTAATTTACTTTCGATACTTTAGCTTGCATATGCATGTAGTGTCATATGGCTGCTAAAGTGGGGGCTAAATGTAGTGTAGAAAATTGTACTCCTTTCTATGTGATAGGACAATTTCACACTTAATTTGGACCTATTTTAGTGGCCTTACATTTATTCATTGTTATCCTTCATAAATAGGCCCCTAAGCCTCTTTATTATGCATCCCAAAGCCTATTTTTTTTAATCATTTTTTGACATTGTAACATGCATTGAATAAATGCATTTAATTAATTTAAAACCCCAAAACACATTGATCCTAGATTTTTAGGCCAAGACCCATTCAACCTTGGGTGAATGGGTCCCCTTTAGGATTCAAAATCAAAATTTGAACATGTTTTTGGTGGTATTTTAAAGTTCTAGATTCAAGTTTCAAATGTTGGCTGTCGAGATCTAATATTTGGGAAATTAGAGAAGAAGCTTATAAAGCCTAGTTTTCACCATTTCAAACTAAAGATGAGCAAGAGATCAAGTTTAAGAGATCGAGGAGAAAAGGAGAACTTTTGGAGATAATTCAAGCAAGCAAAGTTGAAGTCTTGGAGTAGCATTTTGTGTGTATTTGTAGTTCTTCAAGCTCATTTTTTTAAATATTTGATTAAGCATAGATTATGATTGAAGGTTGATGCTTATGGTGGATCATGATGGATTCTAGGTTTGGGAGATGCATTTGGCCATTTTACCTAACCTAATGACTTATTTACTAAGTGATCCTTTTCGGTAGATGGTCATCACTCTGCTCAAGATTCATGACATGGCTTAACTGCCTCTCGTGGATTTGTTATCTCTGGTTGTTGTATCAAACATTAATAGGTCAACCTTTTGGTTTAACGATAACTATAGAGCCAACAATTGGTATTGTAGCCAAAGGTGCTAGGTTTGAATCCCCTTGGGTAATGCTAAGGGGGAGATTATTATTAGATGGTCAACATTCTCCTAGGGATTCAGGACATGGCTTAATCGCCTCTCGTGGATCTGTTAACTCTAGTTGTTTTATTAGGCATTAATAGGTCAGCCTTTTGGTGCAATGACAATCGTGGAGCCAACAATCCCATCTTTTATCTTCATTCTACTAGCTACCTAAAGCAAGGTATTATCATATTTTATATTTTATTGGAGTGTATGGACTTCTTCCCAATTGAATCTTTATCATTTTCCATTATAGGAATCATGCTTTAATGCACTTGAGTAGGGTTTCTTTGCATATTAGCTCTTAAAAACCTTATATGAACTTAAGGTTAGGGCTTACACACACTATCATTTATCATATTTACATCATTTTATCAAGGTTTAATTACCAAACTTGGGGTTTGACAAAGGAAAACCCCTATACACCCAAAAACAACATTTTCTCTTGTAGATTTACCATAGGTCCATATCCAAGAGCGAAGGTTAACAAGTACAAGAAAAAAGTGTAGAAAAAAAGCTATAAATCTAGATTTTGAGGTTTCAAAAATGGCTATTGGGACCCATTTTACCTAGGGTGAATGTGTCCCACTTCAGGCTACAAAACATAGTTTTTAAACTAGGTGTACACTATTTTACCCTTCTCAGATATGTCAAAAAGTTGTTTTTTCTTGTGTTATCCTTTAAATATATATTTCAAGTTTTATATCATACAATTGAGTGCATTAAGTATTCTATTTTTATCTCCCCAAAGTGCATTTTAGTCATATTTGTCATTTTGATCATAAAGGAAACAATAGATCCTCTAATAAGGTTGACTCACCCAAAGGTTGAAATTCAACCCTATCCTTGGGAGATCTCTTTCCCTAATGAAATTAGAGAAATATTAGGGTGTCTTAGATCTCTATTCAATTTTTATCATCCACATCTTCATCCATTATCCTTTCATTTCAAGTAAAGTTTGGTTCAATATGCATAAAAGATAAAATATATATAAGGTTCATGATTGTTTGTGAGATAAACAACTTGAAATGTTAAAAGACATAAACTAAAAGGAAGAAAACTACTTTTTATTTCACAATCACATTCTTCCCCTACTACTACTATATGTTATGCCTCTAAACATAAATATAATTTATTTTCAAATAAACACATATAATAGGATTATGTTTAAATTGGATAGAATAAGATTACATCTTGAAGTTATGTAGGTAATTATTCAAGTTCCTCAATCTCTATCAAGCAAGTATTTTCCATCGTCAATTTACTCCTAGTTAGTGAGAGATTTATCTTCATTATCCCAATCATAAGACTACAAATTAGGAAAATGTAATAGAGGAGTGCCATTTTTTATGGTGAGATAGCAATAACCAAGTGAAGAAACTTATCTTGACCATGAAGAGGGGATTACTAAATTATTGTTGAGAAGAAGTAGAAGAGTGTTTATCCATTGGTGGTGGTGATAACCAACCAATATGTTACCCTACCAATGAATGAGAGGACTATTTACTGTGGCTCTAAGAGTGGCACCAAGCATAATCAAAATAACCATGTCTAACCCTAGTGAGGAGGATGTGATGCAAGATGACAAATATGGGGGAACCCAAGCCATATTACAAGGTATTACTTGAATTTTTCAATGAAGTCTATAGGTACTCCAAGCCCACTTTACTTCCCTACAATTGAATACATATACAAATGTTTAATATCATCAAAGACCAAGTGTGCATAGAAAATATTATGTCAATAAAATTCTGAGTAAAAGTAATTGCATTTATGTCTTTCTATAAGGTAAACAAAATTTCCATTCTAAAAACATGCCAAAGCAAGTAAATTTAATCATAAATTTATCATTGTTCCCTAGAAGGACATTATAATAAGTGATGGGATTTGGTTTGAAAGGCTTAAAAATATCATTGATCTAAGACTAATCAACCTACACATGAATACAAAATAATAATAGATAATTGAGAATCTTTATATGCCCATAATATATATATATATATATATATATATATATATATATATATATATATATATATGTGGTTTAACCATTTAAGTGGAGCAAGTGGGGATTTTGGTAAATCAAACACCAAGTAAAATGAGAAATATTTGATTTAACTATAGCTTGTCAAATAGTTTGATAACATACGATATATAAATATGGGGTTTAAAACATCTAAGTGGAGCAAGTGGAGGTCTTGGTAAAGCAAACACCAAGTAAAATGAGCAATATTCAATCTGAAAATGGCTTGCCAAATAGTTTGGAAATATTTTTCCAAATGTTAGAGGGTGTCTAAAGAGACCATCTTGTATTCAATCTTTGAATCATAAGAAAATGCAGAGAGATACAATTATATCATTTTCAAGGAGTGTACCTACAAAAAAGGGGTATAAATATACCACTTCCAATCTTTTCAGCAAGACTATGTTGATCTCACAACAATTTTGTGTAGGTGTTGATAAAGTGTTATCTTATTAATCACCTAGAAATATATTTTTCTATTTTGTTCATATTATAGTGGTTATTCACTTGAGGCCATGAGGTCCAAGTAGAAGAAAATTAGGAGTATTAACTCTAAATATATCTAATGCATCTTCTACAAATCTTAAGAGAATGCACCCAAGGAATATTGGTCAATGGTCTATCTTGGGAATTAATGATAGGAGATGACCATAAATATTGCTATTCAATAAAAAGGCCATTGGGAAACCCATTACCATTATAGAGAAGACACTAGTTTATGGCTTCCAAAGCCTTATTAATGATTTGGACTTCAAAATTTAGTGTAATCTTGATAGGATTAGGAGAGATAAGTAGAAAATGAAAGTCTAAGACTTTCCTGTAAGGGGTAAAAGTGGAAATAGGACAATAAATAATGAATTCAATCAATAAAATAAAAAACATAAGATAGAACCCACTTACCAATGAAATCAAGTTGTTAAGAAATCCGTGAATTCAAAACAAGGGTTAGATAAATCAAATAAAAACATAATTGAATTCAAAACATGAATAATCTTACCATCCCAATGTGAAGTAACTTGTGTTGGTTGAAATGTTGGATTGCTTCAACACAAAGTATCCATGATAGCTTGCAAAAGCTTGACGTGTGATGACCTAGATGCAAATGATATGTGCTCTCAATTACTCAATATGAATGCTCAATACACATGACTTAGCTATGAAAATTCTAGGTGATGAATGTGCAGGATGAAGGGTTATTTTATAGGTTTGATTGATTCAAATGAACAATATGGATTAAGAGGTGTTGATTTGAGATCAAAGGTTGAGATTGAATGAGAGGAATTGATTGCCCAATTAACTGACTACAAATGGTTGCAAGATTCTAGTTAACTGGTTGCATGAGATATTGATTGTAGTGTTAAGTCAATTGATTGATTAGAAGACTCTGAGTGAATGGGAGTTAACTAGTTGCATGCGAAGTGAAGTGAAAGAAAGAATTAGTCTAATGAAATAGGATTTATTTAACTAATAAAAAAGAATAAAGAATAAAGATATAATTCAATAAATAAGATTTATTTAACTAATCAAGAAGAGTAAAGAATTAAGATATAATTAGACAAATATGACCTGTTTAACTAATCAAGGAAAATAAAGAATAAATATATAATTAATTAAATAGGATTTATTTAACTAATCAAGAAGAATAAAGAATAAAGATATAATTAAATAAATAGGATTTATTTATTTAAAAAATAAAAATAATTAAAACGAATTAGGATAGGAGGAATAAGGCGAGTCAGTTGGAGAATGAGCAAAAAGTTCTCGATATTCATCATGAAGCCTTGCAGGTCGAAAGGATGCACAAATTTGCAAAAAATATGGGTAATCAAGGTTGTAATGAGCCTTATGTTAGGAGGAATAAGGTAAGCTAGCTGGAAAATGAACACATCCAAACACACAAAGGTCTTGAAATTCATCATCAAGCCTTGTAGATTGAAAGGGTGCACAAATCTGGGGAAAATTTGGGGAATGCGGTAATCTAGAGTATTCTTGTCAATTCAGAAAAGCAGGGTCAAAAGGAATATTTGGATCACATACAAGGGTTTCCTATTTCTCATAAAAATGTTGGTTCATAAAATTAAAAAAAGGGGTTCAAATCGAAAGAAATCCAAGAAGAAGAAACCCAAAAAGAAGAAACCGACAAAGGCACCGAAGAAATTTTGGTAACACAAAGATGTGGTAAAGGATGATGGAAAAAATCAAGGAAAGATAAGTAAGGATGAAAATAAAGGCATTCCTCTAGATGGTCGGGAGGCAATCAAGATTACATTTCTTGAGCATATGTTGCAAGATCAAATTAAAGATCTTAGGGAAAAAGCCCTAATATGTAAGTTCGGGAACCTATCTCTCCCATTATATGAGCTAAAAGATTTAGTTTTTGAGGATTGGGAAGGGGTTCAATAGGTCTTTTATTTAGATCAATATAAGGGAATATTTATAGCAATATTTAATAATAAGATGCAAAAGGAAGTTGTTTATAAGGTTAAATCTTGGGTCTTCTAGGGGTCTGGATTGTGCATGTAGTCTTGGTTCCCAAATTTTAAATCGGAGGATTTTTCCTTTAGACATGTTCCTTTTTGGTTTCAAATGCATGCTTTACCACTTGAGTACATGGAGTTGAATTTCTTAAAACTAATAGCAAATCATGTTGGAATATTTCTTCGACATGATTTATCCTTCTTCAAAAACCCTTTGGGTCCAACCAGAACATGTGCTTTGTATGACACAAGTAAAGAGTTGCCAGGGAATATACAATTAAACTCTAAGTTTGGTGTATGGTTGCAACAAATCAATTTTGAATCTCTAGAAATGAACTGTATACAGTGCCATTCCATAAGTCATTTTGTTAGCTCTTGTAAATTTAAAATATCTCCAAAGCAAGAGAAACATATGAAGAACTACCCACAAGATATGAGTTTTCAGAATAGGATTCCTTCTCACAAGTCTCATATCTATAATTAGAATGTGAAAGAAAATCAAGTGCAGAATGTGCAAAACACTCAACTGGTTTCGGTTGGAAATTTAAAGCACAAAGAAAGTGCCATGGGTAAATGTAACAAAAATTATAATGGAAATTGTCAGGAAGTAGACAAGCACGAAGAAAGTTCCATTCCATTGGTGATAAAGATGCCTAAATTTAAAGAATGGGTGATGCTATCATATTTAGATTCCATAATAAATCTATATTCTCCACTGTTAAAACTTAATTTGAAACAAAAACTTGGAGATATAACAAGGAGACTAATGTTTCAAGATGCATTGGGCCATCTAACTTCTTTATCATTCAATCAAGAATCAAAACCTACACATATTACTAGCCATTCGATTATTAAGTTTCAAGGAGGTATTCAGGGCCAAAGGAAAGGTCTAAGTGATGATGAGTTGGTGATCTTGGTAGAAGAAGTTTTATTGTCAATCAGATCATAATTATGAGATGAAATTCTAGAGGAAGAGGGTTTTTGGGAGTCTAATTCACCAATTTCAGAAAAGGGGATGGTTAGATTTGAGTTTTTTTGTATTAAGGGGGATATGGATGAGAAAAAGGATCAAGATAAGTTGAATGTAAGAGTGGAAAACAAGGTCACATCTCAGGGGGAGCCCCAAGCAGTCTTGTCATTATGCAATGAGGTAGTCAAAGATTAGGGGGTTGATCAAAGGGATGTTGATTCAGATTTCCCAAAATCTCTCTCTTTAGCTCAATCTCCTTATCATCCAAATGCAAAGAAATCACCAGGAAGGAGAGGCAGGAAGTCAAATCTAACAAAGCTAAGAGAGCAGATTGAGGCAGGGGTACAAAAATCCATTTTTGACTCTATTTCAAGCAAAAGACTGAGGAGAGCATGTTGCTCTCCTTGCATTCAATGAAGATATTATCTTAAAATTTTAGGGACATTAATTCCCCTAACAAATATGCTCACATAAAGAACCAAATTGATGCTTGTGGAGTGAATATTTTCTTTTGCAAGAAACAAAAACTTCAACTGTTACTTATGAATATACAATCCAAAAATGGACAAAGTGGGCCTCAACTCATTCCCCAACACAAGGGGCTTTGGGTGGTCTAGTATTTCTTTAGAATCCAAAGGTTGTAAATGTGAAATCCTACATAAATGAGATCTATTGGCAACTCTTGGAACTATCTAAATTTGATTTGCAGTTTTGGTTACTGAATGTTTATGGGCCAACCTCAACTGCTGACAAAAAAATCTTATGGGATGATCTCAAATTCCAAATAAGTGGACTTGGAGATGGGAGAATAGTGGTGGAAATAACAGATTTACACAAAAAGCGTGGGGCCATTAGACCTCCAATTAAATTAGTGACAAACTTCAGTATGTTTATTCTCACTAACACACTAAAAGATATCTTACCTCTTAAGGGTAAATATACTTGGACAAATAAAAGGAAAGGTTTTTTGCAAATAGATGAACACTTGGATAGATTTATTGTGTCGTCTAATTGGTTCTCATCACATAATAATCTTGAATCTGAAATCCTACCTTTTCTAGGATCTGACCATTATGCTATTTACCTAAATAATTTAAATGTGTCACTACCAAAAGGAAAATCTTCTTTCAAATTTGAAAGCATGTGGTTCAGGCACCCCTAGTTCATGTATTTATTAAGGGATTGGTGGACTAAAGTGACATATGACGAGGGCACAATGATGTTTCAGTTGTGTAGAAAGTTAAGGTATATGAAACAACAAATTATAAGAAGGAATATTCACATTTTTTAGAATATTTTTAAGAAGAAAGATTTATTTTTTCAGGAGCTTATAGTTGTTCATGATTAGATAATTCAAAATGGATTAGATACCTCTTTGTTTTAAAAATAATAAAAGTTGCAAGAGGAGTGGGAAGAGTTATGTGCAAGGAAGAAATTTATTGGAGGAAAAAGTCTCAAGAATTATGGCTAAGAGAAGGAGATCATAATACAAAAATTTTCCATGCTTCTGTGTAGATTAAGAAGGCAACAAAATCTATACAAGCAATCTAGGAAGCTGCAATAGGAAATTGGCTTCTTAAGGAAGAAGAAATTAACAATGAAGGAGCAAATTTTTTTTTGAACTCTTGTCTACTTCTCAAAGTAGGAGTGATAAGATTAGAAGTGATGAACATGAACTAGTTGATGCAATCCATAGGCTTGTAAGTGAAGATGACAATGTTGGTTTAATGAAGCCATTTACTTTAGAAGAAGTAAAGAAGGTATTTTTCTCATTTCCCCCTGATAAGGCTCAAGGGCCAGATGGATTCACAACTCTATTTTTCCAAAAAAGTTGGGATTTTTTGTGTTATGATGTTCTTTGGGAATTGGAAGAATCAAGGAGAACAGGGACAATCCTTGAAAAAATCAATGTAACAAATATTGTAATTCTACCCAAGGTGAAAGAACCCAAAAAATTTGCATGATTCAAACCTATATCACTGTGCAATACAATCTATAAAATATTTAATAAGGAAATATACTTAAGATTGCAACCAATTATCCCAAAGTTAATATCTCAAGAGCAAGGAGGTTTTTTCCTATGGAAGGAAAATTTTGAAGGAGAAATACTAGCTCATGAGGCCCTACACACAATATAAACTATGAATCTACCTTCATTCATTGTTAAGCTGGACATGAATAAGGCATATGATAAGGTAGATTGAATTTTTTGAAAAAAATGCTCCAAAATTTTGGATTCTACTCAAATTGGCATAGATGGATAATGTCTTGCTTATCAGGGAAAAAATTCTTAGTCATCATCAATGGTAGCCCCATAGGTTTTTTATGTGCTTCGTAAGGAGTAAGTAGGGGGATCCACTATCACCTTTTATTTTTATTATGTTGGTAGAGGATTTAAGTAGATCTATCTTGCTAAAGCATAATCAAGGTCTATGACATGGGATCAAGATAGCAAATTAAGATGTATCAACCACTCATTCGCTTTTGTAGATGATACCCTCCTCTTTGGTAAGGGAACAATTGGTGAAGCTAATCAATTCAAAGTAGTTTTAGACAAGTACTCTTCTACTTTGGGACAAAAGATTAATGCAACAAAGTCAAAAAATATTTATTTTCAATGCTACTGATACTATAAAGAAAAATATTGTTCCTTTACTAGGTTTCCAAGAAGCTGAGTTGCCATGTTCTCATCTAGGAATTCTATTCTTCAAGGGCTCGAATAAGGCAACATACTAGGACAAAGTTATTGATAGACTCAAATCAATAATTTTTTTGTGGAAAGCCAGGTGGCTACCACTTTTAGGTAGAATAATGCTAATAAAATCAGTTTTAACTTCAATTCCTAATTATTTCCTGGCTATTCTTAAAGCCCCTTATGTAGCTCTATCTGAAATTGAGAAAATCATAAGAAAATTCCTTTGGAAAGGAAATTTAAATGACCAAAATAAAGTACCTTTAATATCTTTAGAAGGTCTGACAGAGGATAAAAAGCGTGGAGGTGTAGGGGTTCATAACCTTATGTGTAGAAACAAAGCTTTTGGAGCAAAAATTGCATGGAAAATGTATTCAAAGCCTAATGCTAAATGGTCCAAGGTAATTCAAACAAAATAATTAGACAATGGAAACCCAACAAGAATCTTAACGGTTGTTGATCCTCCTAAAGGCTCAGCCATGTGGAACTTTCTTATCTCATGTAGGAAAATTATTACATCTTTTTCTTCATGGGAGGTGAATAATGGAAGTAGTGTAAACTTTTGGCTAGATGCATGGAATATGAATCCTCTGTTGTCTAAAATATTAGATTTGAAAGATGTCAAAATAGTCCTAATAGAGGCTTGGGGGGGAAAAATTATTAGACTATGTGCAATCAGTAGTAGAATTAACAAGGAAGGTCGTCTAGAAAACTTCTCCAAGAAATTTGTTAACAACAGAATAATGGGCCCTTTTAAGTAATTAGCTTAAGGAAAGAGTGGTATAGCTATCAACAAATCCAAACAAGATTATTTGGGTTTCCTTGAAAGATGGGGTATACTTGGTGAAGGAAGGGTATACAGTTTTAGCTCGATCAGGACAAAATATGCCTTCTCAAAGAGCCTTTTCATTTTGTTGGAACAATAGTATTCTTCCAAAGGTGAGAGTATTGAAAGTATGGATGTGTCTAGTGGTGTTGTCATTAATGTTTTCATTGATATCAACACAGTTAAGGTTGAGTAAGTTATATATTTTCCAAGTTATTTTGAGAAAGTTTGAGAAATAATGAAAGAAAAATTAAAAGTGTGTTTTGAGTGTGCTCCGGTATAGTGCTCCACATTTCTCCTGTGTTGGTCCTATGCCTATGTGGATCTATAGGTATTTTCATAAGCTTTAATGGATTGTATATCCTGAGTTTCAAATTTTGGTTTGATGGAGAGTAGAAGATATGTTCACCGATGTGTGAACTGGTTTGGCAAAACTTTCTATTTGTAGATTGGGAGAAATGTTTTAGCTCCGCAATCTTCTGATATCTGGTTTCAGATCTTGCAGATCTAGGAAATGACTATTTCTGATGGTTCCCATGTTCTGAATTTTTTTCTTATAGTTTGGCACTCCAAAAGACTTGCTCCAGAGCTCCTATGTTTTTATTGGTTGGTTTAGTTGGACTGGTGAAGAGTTCTCTGAAAATTAAGTTGGTTGTAATTGGTGTGGATGTACTTGAAGTGTTCTTAGAGATGGTGAAATGACTGGTGAAGTGTGTTGAGTGATCCACTCATGATTATCTTGTTGGAGATGCATGTAAATCAAAGATCATTGGTGTTTACACGTTACATTTGGATTTTGCATCAATTTGAGAAAGCCTGTGTTTGATCCAAGATGTTGTTTGGGTCCTAAATTAAATATGTAATTGGTCCTCTCTCATTCTTATCTACCATGAGAATTTTGAGTAGCCGACATAGTTTGAATTTGTAATTTGAAATTGTATAGCCAACCTTGGTGAATGTTTCTAAGGTTGAAGATGGTATAAAAATAAATAAATTGTGGAGAATTTCATATCCATCCATCGATCATCCACGAATCGAGAAAGTGAGTGAAGTGTGCGAAAAAGTATGAAAAGAAGAGAGTGGAAGAGCGAGTTGAGGCAACAATACTTTAAGGTGTTAGTTTTTGTTGGGTCTCAAAAACGCAGGTTTGAACCACGAGAAGTTGCCAAGCTCTCACAACGCTTTTGGCCAACTTACAAGGCCAATTGATGTAATTGAAACTTTTACTCTTCAGGCTCTACTAAACCTAGGTGGGTGTACCTATGAAAGTGATGCAAATTTTGTATGATTCCTACTTATATGATCTATCCCTAGTGGCAAAATGTGAGGGATAAATGAAAGCTCAATAAATATTTCTACTCCTAATAATGTTTAAAATATGAATGTATGGATAAGATTTTATGAGATCCTAAAATGGAATTGGTATGACCAGTGCCTACTTTTGTTGGGTAAATGGATTCAAGATGTAACTGATATGTGAATCCTATTTCTAGATACAATTCTAGTTGTTTAGCATTTTTATGAGTTTATGTTTGGCATAAACGTGCAAAGATGTAATTATCAAGTTCTTCTTACTGATCCAAATGTCCTTTTCCAAATTACTGTGATTAATTAAATGAGTTTAATCCTTCCTTGAAAGAGCCAATTAACTGAACCACACAAGAGTAGCAAATGTGCTTTGATAAACTGAAGATATCCTTGATATATCAATTTAAATAATAAAGAAATGACAACCTTGGAGACAACCAGATAATATTTTTGACAAATTCAATAAACAACTGACACCATGATTGGATCACCAAATTTATGCATTCTTCTCCATTATATAATCTAAAAATATTTTACAATATACATCATGATATTTTGTTTCAGCAACTGCCCACCCTATCCAACTACCTAAATCTACTCCCTTTGATCTGATGATTTTATCTAATATATATACATCATATCTTCAATAGTAGTGATCCTTCATTGTCTGTCGGTTGCATCTCTTCATTATATTTTAATTAACTGCCTTTGACAAATTAAAATATTTTAATCTTCGTTATATTTATCTCCTGCGAAAATCATTTCATAATAAACTTTAATTCCCCTGCTGGAAATCTTCATTCTTCACCAATTAGACTATGAGCTGTTTTGTAACTGTATTTGGTAAAAATGTTTTCCCTCATGGTGAAAGTATTTTACTTCATATTTAATTTTGCATCTCCCTCTAAAAATACTTCCATATTTCAAGGAATTAAATTACCTTTCAATTCCGCACGAAGAATTAAGACATTCTTTTATCCAAAATAATTATCTTCCCTTTGGTAAAAATATGTCTTGTATTTCTCGTATATCTTTACCCATTTGAAAAATATCCTTAGGTAAAACATTTTCCCATTATTTAATCCTTTTGATGAAATTATTCCCCCAAATGAGTAAAAAATATTTTCACCAACATTAAAATCTCCCAAAATAAATATGGCAATATTTACCATACAATATTATATTCTTGATGCCCCACACCGAAATTTTAATAATTAAAAAAAAATAAAATATTAACTTATCCTTCCATCATCACTTATTCTTTTTGGGCTATTGGTGTGACATGATGCATCGAGAAGACTTTCCTTTTTCTTCCACCAATTTCACTTCTCTCACCGATGAAATTTTATTATTTAGCTAATAGTGAATCTCCTGCCAAAAATCCCTCATCGGCGAGATATGCCTCATCGAAGAGACTTCTACATTTTCCTTTCGATAGTAGTGTGTTTCATCTATGAAGTATGAGTATTGTTGGGCTATTGGTAGGATTATATATTTTGTTCCATCGATAGGCATTTCTATGGCTGATGAGCTTTTATATGTGTAATATTACACCATTTTAGGGATTCTATTTTTTTCCCACTTCCTTCAGCTTCAGAGCCTTAAAATTGCATTGTTCTATTCCTCCATCATGTACACCAGTATTTTCTTACTGCTTTGACTACAAGCGACAATTTCTCTTTCAACACCCCAACATTAGGGATATGTAAAATCTCATCATCCTTTGATTCTTCGCATATTTTAGCCCTTGGTTTTTTTGCATATTCCTGCCAAAGAGTCCGTGAACTTCGTGATATCATCCGAACAATCCTTTTGGCCAAGAATTATGAGTCCATTGATCCTTAAGGTAGGTTTTCCCGAGGTCATGTCGGTTTATGAAGATCAAGATCCCTATGTTTATTCGCCTGGTATTTGGTGCCACAATTTGATGATAAAAGAACTCATAGAAATCATTATAGTTCTACCATACTGAATGTAATGCTTTTGCATTATCATTATTTCAAGCTTCCTCTTCTAGATGATCTTCCTCTGTTGCAATTTAGTGCAATTGTATCCCATTAAATGTCCCTTTGATAATCCACTTCTCTCAGTCACCACTGATAATTGTTCGGAGCACATCATGTAATCATCTGCTTTAGCTCTTTTATATAGGCCTGGATCTTCTCTATTGAAATCCTTAACCATGTTCAAAGCTGCTAGTATCTTGCTAGTGAGAATGAATCACGTGCCTTGTGTATGCTTCCATATTTTGCGTATATGTCTGTTAGGGTGCTGGCAACTACAACAGTGAATACAATTTCATTTCCAATCTTATTTTGATGGATACTATACCTCTTGCGAGAATTCTTAGTCCTTATGTCTGCATATACATTTAAATTTATTTATTTTTTGCAATCTATAATCACTGCATTCTATTTCACCACGACCATGTCAAAAGGGTTTATGCATTTTAGCTAAGCCTCCACCTTCTGAATACGTTTTTTCTATAATCATCGTAACTTCACTATTTGATACATTCCTTCGATTAGAAGGCAAAAAATCCTTTAAGCCGATTGGTCTCTCTTTGTACAACTTCGCTTTCTATTTTCCCTTTCGATGTGTATGAAACAAAAAAATAATTTCTAAGTTGGAAGAATGCTTATAGATTTCTTCACATGATTTGCATTACTACTGGATTTCCATGACTCCATCTTGGCTGGCTGGAAGAACGCATGCTTAATATTCTTGTTCGAGTTTATTAACTCAATATGATCCGGTTTTCTCTTGATATCTAGTTGTCCTTTCTATGTGTGATTTATTCCTCTATCCCTCCAAAAAAAAGATGGCCCGCAAGTGTAACAAGTTCACATATGTAAATGATATAGTATCATTTCTTTTTGTTGGCATGAAAGTATGAGAGGCTGATTGAAATTGATACCTTTGTTTCATTATCTCCTTCGCTGGGACTCTGAAGACTTACACAATGTTCTTGTATCCCTCACAATTTCAAATGGATAGCATGCCAGTTGTCTCCTTATCTGAAATCTCTATGTGATGTCAATACATCAGCATAATCATAATTCATGTTCTCATTGCAGAAACCGCCTGCCATCAATATTACTTTCTTAAATCTGGATAGTTTCCTCCATTTGTATGCCATATGTTTCTCTCTTATGCATCTGGGGTGAAAACTTTGAAGTGGGTACTTGTCAGAATTTTACTTCCAAGCATCTTGTACTGTGATTGAAATAAGTCAGGTAGCCTGTAAAATTGCTCAAGAAAATTGACCAAACGATCTTCAAAAGCCATGAAAAAAAACCAGAATGTTGAGTTATGATAGGGGAGCATAGCTATCAAATGGATTGGCATGAGCTTTTAAAAATTGAAAACTGTCAACAATCAAAGTAGCCTACTTTGCTTTTTCTGAAATCTGCCACTGTCAAAAAATTCACTTGAAACTTCATCAAATTTGCCCTTTTTGAAAAATATCATATCTGACTTTTAGAAGCTACCACCCTAGGGTTTGGCTCATTTAGCTCATATGAACATATAGATGACTGGGTTTTTCTTCAATCCTTTTCCTTTGCAAGATATTGGAAATCAAACTTGACCACTTTGCATTTGTTCTAGAAATGCAGTTTTCAACTGGGTGAAACCCATCTAGTTTTGATTTTGGAAAAATATCAAATTAGGTGCTATAGCTCTAGAAATTGGCATGGACGAAGATTAAGATGGGAAGAATCAAGAGCATCAATTGGTTTATCTTGAAAATCATTCAGTTGCTTAATATTATTCTCAAAACTTGGTCATTTTAGCAGATTTACTATGAGCAAACAACGAACCTCCACATAACCCTTCAACTTGCCATTTTGGAATCACGTTAAAACTGATCGTATGAAGCTGAAAATTGGTGTGCACACTCCCATATGTCAAATGAACATGTTTGCAAAATATTTGCATGAAACTGAGTGGGCTTCAAGTTATGATTTTTTAAAGTAGGCTCCTGAAGTGGATCAAACAGTTGAACATCTAAGTGCTGAAATCAAATTTTTTTATGGTACCTTCAAATTTTTTCCAAAATTTGATGGTTCCAACAGATTATTGAAAGCAATGAGCTAATGGTATCTACAATATTCTGATCAGGTTGTGAATGTGTGGAACCCTAGTGGTGGATCTTCATTTATTCTTTTTGTTTATTTTTTGTAGACAGTGGGCCTCCTCTCTAGACAGTGAGTCCTTCTCAAGGCAGTGAGCCCTTAATTTGGGTAGTGAGCCTTTGTATCTGGTATTGCATTAATACTATATTGTGAGTTAATCCTCAACATGGTTTTTCCCTCATTGGGTTTTCCACCTAAATTTGGTGTTTGTGGTGTTTTCTTTATGTTATTTGTATTTCATTTTTACATTTAATAACAGATTGGAGTTAACGTGAAAAGATTAAGTTTAAATGTAAAGAGATTTGATACAATAGATTCACCCCCCCTCTCAGTTGTCTTGTGCATTTCAACGATTGGTATAAGAGCTCTGGTTCCTCGGTGAAAAACTTAACCGCTTGAGGTAGATCAGATGACGCACAAGTTGTAGATTCCTATTTTTGATGGAGCTAATTATAATGATTGGAAAGAGCAGATGAGAAGTTATTTGATTTCACTTAATTTTAGCACCTGGAAAGCTGTGGAGAAAAATTATGTGATACCAGCAGTCGGTCCTTCCTCTGCTGATGAGGTTGCAACCTTTGAAGAGAAATAAAGAGAAAGGTGTGCTATCTTTAGTGCTTTATCTAAAACTGAAAGAACAAAAGTTATTTCTCTACCTACTGCTAATGAAGTATGGACAAAATTGAAAGACATTTATGAAGGAAATGATAGAGTAAATTTGTCAAGGAAACTAACTGCTAAGCAAAGATTTGAGAACTTCAGAATGGAAGAGGGAGAAGACATTGCAAGTTATTATCAAAGAGTTGAACTTATAGCAACAAAAATCAAGAATCAAGGTGGTACCATGTTAGATGAAGATATAATTGAAAAGATCTTGATGACCTTATCGAACAATTACAGTGACAAAGTATCTACACTTGAAGAACAATATGATCCAAAGACATTTACTAAGGAGCATCTATTTTGTGTCTTGACTTCATTTGAAATGAGAAAATTTGTAAGAGATAAGGAGGAGATTGAAATAAAATTTAAAGCAATGACAATATGAGATGAGTTGGATGATGATGATTCAGAAGATTTGGAAGAAAAATTCACAAGGAGATTGAAGAAAGGTACTAGTAAATACAAAATTAAGTTACCCTTTAAGTGTTTCAGTTGTGGAAATATTGGTCATTATGTATCAAGATGTCCTAATAGAGCTACATAAAAGAAGAATAAGGATAAT
Source organism: Sequoiadendron giganteum (assembly GCA_007115665.2). Taxonomy (NCBI): domain Eukaryota; kingdom Viridiplantae; phylum Streptophyta; class Pinopsida; order Cupressales; family Cupressaceae; genus Sequoiadendron; species Sequoiadendron giganteum. Next base: position 35,425,994 of record CM021100.1, on the reverse strand, counting down.
CACAATAATTAAAAGGATAAAAAGGATAGGAAGTTCAAGAAGCTATATTATGTTAAGGAAGATGTTGGAATTTTTTATGATGAATCTGACCTTGAGGAAGATAAAGATGAATGTTTGTTTCTAGCTTTGGAAAATAAATTTGTGCCTACTAACCATGAAAGATGTGCAAAAGAATCTGGTCTGGAGAGTAAGAAGGATGAATCAAAAGGTACTCTGATAACTACTTTTCATGCCAGACAAGATGAAGAATTTTGGGTAATAGACAATGGATGTTCAAATCATATGACTAGAGATAAGAGTAAGTTTACTAAACTTGAGAAGTATGATGGAGGTATAGTCATTTTTGGAGATGACTCTGGTGCTAAGATTGTTGGTAAATGAACCATTAGTTTTGATGGAAAACATAATACTGATGATGTTTACTATGTAAAGGGTTTAAGGCATAATCTTTAAGTGTTGGAAAAATGTGCAAGAAAGGTTTTAAGCTTGTGTTTCAGGATAACACTTGTGAGATCAGGAAAGAATCCATAACTATGGTAGTAGCTGGAAGAATAACTCATGGAAACATCTATCAACTTAAAGGTGGAGATGGTCACTGTTTTGTTTCTTAGATTAATGAGAGTTGTCTCTAGCACTGAAGGATGGGACATGTAAATTTTAATAGTCCGATTGGGATCAGTTCTAGGGAAGTTGTTAGAGATCTTCCTAGAATCATAAAGCCTTCAAATTCAATCTGCAGAAGTTGTCAGATGGGAAAATAGACAAGGAACAATTTTAAAGGAAAGGTTCAATCATCTACCAGAATGCTAGAATTAATCCATATAGACCTTTATGGTCCTACAAGAACAGGAAGCCTAAGTGGTGACAAGTAATTTATGCTCTTGATTGATGATTACTCTAGGATGACATGGGTTACATTCCTTAGAGAAAAATATCAGACTCTTGATAGATTCAAAGTATTTAAGGCAATAGTAGAAAATGAGGTAAATGTAAAAATTAAATGCTTAAGGTCTAATAGAGGAGGAGAATTTACATCTAGTGAGTTCAATGCATTCTATGAAGAGCATGGCATAAAAAGACATTATTTTTCTCCAAGAAACCCTCAACAGAATGGAGTTGTGGAAAGAAAGAACCAAACTATTCAAGAGGCTTCCAGAACTATGATGAAAGAAGATAATGTTCCTAATGTGTATTGGAGAGAAGCTATCCACACTGTTGTTTACATTCTTAGCAAAGTTCAAATCAGAGGTAGTAGTACTAAGACCCCTTATGAGTTATGGACTGGTAAGACTCCTATTGTTAAATACTTTAAGGTATTTGGAAGTAGATGTTATATTAGAAGAGATGAAGAAAATATTGGAAATTTTGATGCTAGATGTGATGAAGCAATTTTCCTTGGATATTCAAATAACAACAAGGCTTATAGATGTTTTAATAAGAGACTGAGAAAAATAATTGAAATTACTAATGTAAAGGTTGATGAAGCTATGTATAGACCAGTGGAAATAACTGAAGTTGAACCTGATGATCCAATTCGTGTGCAAATATAAGAAGAAGAAATGGAAGAGAAAGAACAAAGTGATGAACAAGAAGAAACTTCAGAGCCTGCACCTAAGACTCCTAAATATGTTCAGAAAAATCATCCAGAGGAATAGATAATTGGAGTCAAAGGTGAAGGAGTGAAGACAAGAAGCAAATTGGTTGAGGTAAACTTGTGTTTAATTTCTAAGATAGAACCCAAGACTGTAAATGAAGCATGTGATGATGAAAGTTGGGTTTGAGCAATGGAAGAGGAATTACAATAGATAGAGAAGAATGAGACATGGGAACTACTCCCTAGACCTACAAATAAGAATGCAATTGGTTCTAAATGGGTATTTAGAAACAAGTTGAATGAAGATGGTGAAGTGGTAAGGAATAAAAAAAGCCTTGTATGTAAAGGATATTCATAGGTTGAAGGAATAGAATTTGAATAAATTTTTGGACCTGTAGCAAGAATGGAGGCCATTCAAATGTTCTTGGCATTTTCAGCCTATAAAGAATTCAAAGTATATCAGATGGATGTCAAGTCTGCATTTCTAAATGGAGAATTAGAAGAAGAAGTGTATATGGAGCAACCTGAAGGTTTTTAGCTATCTAAAAAACTAGACATGGTCTGTAAATTAAAGAAGGCATTATATGGACTTAAACAAGCTCCTTGAGCTTGGTATGCAAGACTAGACAAATACTTGACAAAGCAGGGATTCAACAAAGGGTCCGCAGATAATAATCTTTACTTCAAGGTTATGAACAACGAAGTATTGATAGTTGTGGTCTATGTTGATGACTTCATCTTTGGGTGAAATGAAGGTATGCAAAGAGATTTGATAAAGAGATGCAAGAAGAATTTGAAATGTCTATGATTGGTGAACTGGGTTTCTTCCTTGGACTTCAATTAAATCAAACTGACAAAGGGATATTCATTTCACAATCCAAGTATGTTAAGGAATTGTTAAATAAGTTTAGAATGGAAGACTCCAAACCGGTTTGTACCCCTATGGTAATTGGATGTAAGCTAAGGATGATGAATCTGCTAAAGTTGATCAAAGCATGCACAAATCTATGATTGGAGGACTGTTATATCTTACTACTAGACCTGATAGCATGCATGTAGTATGTTTAGTTGCAATATTTCAAGCAGAAATGAAGGAAGCACACGTAATAGTTGTAAAGAGGATATTCAAATATCTTAAAGGAGCTCCAGACTATAGGCTATGTTATCCAAAGGATAATGATTTCACCTTGAATGCCTACATTGATGCAGATTGGGATGGTTGTGTAGATGACCATAAGTGTACAAGTGGTGGTGAATTATTCCTTGGAGGAAGATTAGTTTCATGGTTGAGTAAGAAACAAGATTCAGTTTCTTTATCCACTATAGACACAGAGTATATTGCAACAAAATCTTGTTGTACATAGGTACTTTGGATGAAGCAAACCTTGATGGACATAGGTATGATAAGTGATGAACTTATCTCTATATATTGTGACAATACAAGTGCTATAAAAATTTCAAAGAATCTAGTGATGCATTCCAAAACAAAGCATATATCTATCAAGTATCACTTCTTGAGGGAGAAGGTATCGATGAATGAAGTTATACTTGAATATGTAGAAGTTGAGAAATCCAACTTCAGACTCCAAGATCACTTGCATGTAAATGGATACCTATCACAAGGAAGAGAATGGATGGAGAAAACAAACAAGGGTTTGAAGCTCTGAAAAATGGAGAAATTATCTTATCAGAACAAAAGGGAATTGATGTGAATATACAATGGATCAATCCTTATAAAAAGGAGATCATGCAAACCCTAAAATAAACCCTAATAGGAAAAACCTAAAAGAAGCCCTAATAGGAATTTTTTTAATAATTAATATAATTATTAAATGCCACTTTATGCAAACTAATGTGAAATATTAAGAAGGGAATAAAGGTAACTTAATCAACACAATTAAGTTAAAACCTTTACTCTAACACCCCCCTTAAGATGAGCAACAGTGTAGCTACAAACAAATGTAAGAAAGCAAAGGTAACTACAATTCAGGAAGGAAAACATGGGTCCCGAAAACTAGGTCAGATTAGGTACCCAAATACAACCAAATCTCTGTAAAGTGGAGAAATAGAGAAAACCTCATTGGAGAAACTCTATTCCAAAAAGAGATTCAGAAAGCCATGAAGAACATCACTGAAGCAGAAGAAGCTGCAAACAACTGTCAAAAGATGACTGCTATGGTGTTGAAGAACCTCTGCTAAAGATAGGATGATTAGGATCAAGAAGATAATAATCTGCATGAGTGCCCCAAACAACAATACTCGAATCAGATGGAAAATAAAGGCAAACACTTGGAACGAAGATATAGATGGCACAAGTACCAATAGTCTGAAAAACACTAATCGACTAAGAATGGAAGATTCCTTCCAAGGCGAAACCAAGGAAGCATTAGCACAAATAGTAGTATACCCCCCCCATAATGCTGAACTGGGAGAGCCTGACAGATCCACTGAAATGGTGTGTAACAACCTATAGTGCATGAAGGAGAACAAACAATATTTGAAAGTGCACAAGAAAGCACGTGCAACTGAAAAAGTGGTGTGCAAAACAAAGCACACATGCATGAGGCTGGAATCATATGGATCCGTTGTCGTTGTGGAGGGACACTCACCAGAAAAAAGTGTGATGGAAAAAAAAAGGCACTACACAACCCCCCATGGCACTTTATAATAGAGTGCGAGTACAAAATATGGCACAACCTTATGTGCAAAATCCCCCAAAATACATGTACAATAGTGTGGCACTTTATCTTAGTGCGGTTACATATAAGAATGCTGAAAAATGATGGTCAATATGCCCACAAAGGACAAAAAAATGGAAATACATCAAGAACAACCAAAAATTAAGCATCCCATGCAAACGAAAAGTTCCCAAGAATGAATATGTCGAGGTAATTCACTAGAGTGTGAAAACACAAAAAAATGAATAAAATATACCTAGAGTGAAATATGGAAAAATTGCATGGATGGAATTGAAGAGCTCTGAAATATGGTTCCAACGCCACTGAGATCACGAAAAACGGAGAAACAGATCAAAAGTTACGAGCTCGGGACTGAAAGCAGCTCTTTTGACTTCAACTGGCTGTAGAATACACCAACATATAAAAGAAGCGATGAAACCCACACCACTAGAAATTTGACAAAACCATCTTTTCGACGATATCTTGTTTGCCAAAAAACGATATTGTATGCCCAAGTTATGGCCTCTGGAAAAAAATAGCTCCAAAGGGGGAAAAAACCAGTGCGGGATTAAATTTGACGGTCAAACAATCGTCACAACAAAAATCTAAGCTTAAAATTGGCAGCCAAATGGCCGTCGCCGCACATGCACAACTAAGCTTATTACATAAAAAAAATGTTTTTTTAATAAGAAAAAAAACAAATAAAAAATTTTTGATTTAAAAAAAAAAAATCATAAAAATTAATTTAAAAAAAAAAGCCTAAAAACAAAGGGGACCGCTGGCCGGCAAGGCATCATGTAGTACCGTTGCAAGGTGGGTCACGCATAAAATTGCCCGTGGTACCTAAGGCAACAAGTTTTTTTTTTGATTTTAAAAAATCAAAACATTTACAAAATTTTTTTTTATAAAAAAAAAATTCTGATGAAAAGAAAAAATTCCGAAAGATTTTTTCTTTTTTACCAAGGTACAGACGAACGACCATACGGGTAAAAAAAAATTGCCCCTCAAATCAAATTTGTCCAAAATGGACGAATAAACAGTCGATTTAGGGGTTTTGGATTGCTGCGGACGCAATGGCGAGGTCTGTTTGGACTCAAAATACTTTGAAATCGCAGGTGATCCCTTGGATCAAAAAATGCAAACCCCAAAACTGTGAATGCCTGATCCAACCTTGTAGCTCCAAATAGCTCCAAATTCTTTAAACAAGAACAAGCATGCAGTAGGAAAACTCTGATACCATGTAGAAGTTGAGAAATCCAAATTCAGACTCCAAGATCACCTACATGCAAATGGATACTTGTCACAAGGAAGAGAATGGATGGAGAAAACAAACAAGGGTTTGAAGCTTTGAAAAATGGAGAAATTATCTTATCAGAACAAAAGGGAATTGATGTGAATATAAATGGATCAATCCTTATAAAAAGGAGATCATGCAAACCCTAAAAGAAACCCTAATAGGAAAAACCTAAAAGAAGCCCTAATAGGAAAACATTTAATAATTAATATAATTATTAAATGTCACTTTGTGCAAATTAATGTGAAACCTTAGGAAGGGAATAAAGGTAACTTAATCAACACAATTAAGTTAAAACCTTTACTCTAATAGAATATGTACCCACCAAAGAACAAGTTGCAGACATATTCACTAAGGCCCTCCCGAAGGATACTTTTGAGTATCTTAGAGGGAAGTTAGGGGTTACCACCCCTCTTTTGAACTAGGTGCACATGGAGGTGCATTAGTCCAGTGGATTCACAAACTCTTTACTCTGGATTGATGATTGTGCTCTACTCCTCAAGGGGAGTAGTGAAGTGCATTGTTGCAGTATGTGATGTGGGTGTACTCCTTAGGGGTAGTGAATAGAGCTATATATGGAAATAACTTCCTTTTCCATTGATGTCAAAGGGGGAGAGAGAATCATGTGAAGATTTTATGCTTGGGAGGTTGTTACTTCTGAAAATCATGTATGGTTGTCTTTGATGTTTTTCACATCATGTGTTGCCATCAATGACAAAAGGGGAGATTGTTGCAAGTATGGATGTGTCTAGTGGTGTTTTGATTATTTTTGTCATTGATTTCGACATAGTTAAGGTTGAGTAAGTTGTGTATTTGCCAAGTTCTTTTGAGAAAATTTGAGAAATAATGAAAGCAAAATTAAAAGTGTGTTTTGAGTGTGCTCCAGTATAGTGCTCCACATTTATCCTCTGTTGATCCTATGCCTATGTAGATATATATGTATGTTAATAAGCTTTAATGGATCATATATCCTAATTTTCAACTTCTAGTTTGATGGTGAGTAGAATATATGTTCACAGGTGTGTGAATTGGTTTGGCAGAACTTTCCGTTTGTAGACTGGGAGAAATGTTTTGGCTCCACAGTCTTCTGATATCTAGTTTCAAATCTTGTAGATCTAGGAGAAGACTATTTTTTATGGTTCCTATGTTCTAAATTTTTTTCTTATAGTTTGGCACTCCGAAAGACCTGCTCCAGAGCTCCTATGTTTTTACTGGTTGGTCCGGTTGGACCGGTGAAGAGTTCTCTGAAAATTAAGTTGGTTGTAATTGGTGTGGATGTACCTGAAGTGTTCTCAGAGATGGTGAAATGACTAGTGAAGTGTGTTGAGTGATCCACATGTGATTATCTTTGTTGGAAATGCATGTACTTCAAAGATCATAGGTGTTTTCATTAGGTTTGGCTGACCTGGTGTTTACACATTACATTTGGCTTTTGCATCAATTTGAGAAAGTGTGTGTTTGATCCAAGATGTTTTTTGGGTCCTAAATTAAATATGTAATTGGTCCTCTCTCATTCTTATCCACCATGAGAATGTTGAGTAGCCAACCTAGTTTAAATTTGTAATTTGAAATTGTATAGCTGACCTTGGTGAATGTTTCTAAGGCTAAAGATGGTATAAAATAAAATTAAGTTGTGGCGAATTTCATATTCATCCATCTATCATCTATGAATCAAGCGAGTGAGTGAAGTGTGCGAACATGTGTGAAAATAAGAGAGGGGAAGAGTGAATTGAGGCAACAATACTTTAAGTTGTTAGATTCCTAAAAGTAGTGAGCTAATGGTATCTACAATCTTTTGATTAGGTTGCAAATGCGTGGAACCCTAGTGGTGGATCTTCATTTATTCTTTTTATATAGTTTTTGTAGGCAGTGAGCTTCCTCTCTGGAAAGTGATTCCTTCTCAAGGTAGAGAGCCCTTAATCTGGGTAGTGAGCCTTTGTATTCGATATTGCATTACTACTATATTGTGAGTTAATCCTCACCATGGTTTTTCCCTCATTGGATTTTCCACGTAAATCTGGTGTCTCTAGTCTTTGCTTTTTTTTTATTTGTATTTCATGTTTACACTTAATAACAGATTGAAGTTAAGGTGAAAAGATTAAGTTTATAAGTAAAGATATTTGATACAACTGATTCACTCCACCTCTCAATTGTCTTGTGCATTTCAAAAAAGAGGATTTTCTTGGCTTGCTTTAAAAAGGAGAATTTTGACAAGTGATCGACTAGTAAAGTTAAAGATAGTTGATCCCTTTAAATGTTTGTTATGTGAAGAAGTTCTTGAAACGACTGATCACTTGCTTCTACAATGTATGCTTTCACAAAAATGCTAGGAATTTGTATTAAATAAGTTAAGCTTGTTTGTTCCCTTACCAATTTTAGTTTGGGATCTATTCCAAAGTTGGCCTCTCCTATTCCAATCATCTTTTTTTGCAATAATTTGGCATGTGGTTCATGCACTAGTTGTTTGGAGCATATAGTGGGAACAAAACTTGAGGATCTTCAGAAAGGTCAAATCATCAGTGGTTTCTATAACTGTGAAAATTGAAAAGGCTATTATTGAGGTGATTAACTCAACTGTTCAAAGATAGAAAACTATAATTTCAAGTTTCACAAACTGGGATAGCAATCTCATAAATCAATAGAAGGGTTTAAAATTTCCATTTGATGGAAGCCTGCATAAAGGCATTAGTAATAAAGTAGACATAAGTGTAATAAAATGGGAGGCCCCACGAGCAGGGTTTATAAAATTAAATTTTGATGGAGCATCAAAGGACAATCCGGGGAAATTAGGGGCAAGTTTTGTATAAGGGTATTCTTTTGGGAATATTTTAATGGCATCTTCAATCCATCTTAAAAAGGGTACAAATAATATTGCAAAAGATCAAGCACTCTTGATAGGCTTGGAAACGGCCTTGAAAATGAGATTCTTAAGTTTTCATGTGGAAGGGGATTCATTGCTAATAATAAATGCTTGCAGAGTAAGAAGAATTTATAATTGGAGTTTGGGTTATATCCTACACAAAGCTTGGTCTCTATTAAACTCTTTTCAGGATCTCTTGTTAAGACATACATATAGGGAAGGCAACAAGTTGGCATATTTTCTAGCAAGTATGGGTTGTGATGCACAAGAAACATGTATTTTATATGATGAAAATAAATTAAACTTATTCCAGGGTTGGCAGAGTTAGCAATGCAGGAGGCAATATCTTTATAGTAAGTAGGGATAAAGCAATTTGATATAAAATAAAAGTGGAAGTTGCATATGTCAAAATTATGTGACATGCCTAGTTGCAAAATGAGTAATGTTTTGTATAGCTTCCTTCAAAAGATAGTTCAAATTTTGATAAGGTATTTACACATTCGTGTTTATGGATGTTGTAATGGAGGCATGACCATGTTGGAAAATAAATTATCCAACACATGCTAAATTTAGGGATTTTCCTTTATTTGCTTCAAATGTTTTTGTTGATTGGTGATCGGTATCAATCATGGTTAAAAGAAATACATGCTAAATTTGGAGCATGTGTTGGCTACGGAGTTAGCATAATTATAAACACATGTGGGAAGTACCATCATTTGTAGTGGCTCCATGGGTAATTGAAATAGGGTAAATAAGTTTTTTGTCGTTATGATTATTCCTAACTATGCTTTGTGTGTATGCAAGGATTCTATACTAATGATATTTTGAACACCACTAATCAACACATATTTGGCTTTAGGTGGCAGCAACTGAGATCAATCAAGGACGCAATTTTAATTTGACATGATAGCTAAATCCAATTTCAAGGGAGGTTTCAGATTTGAGGCTCATTTTATCATCATTTTCATGATGTGGCTCAAATATGAGGCGTGTCATGTTTCATTTTCACATCATTTCAAAGTATCTCTTGGGAAAGGTAGATTTGAGATTTACCTTTAAAAATCGCATTTCTAAAAAAAAAGCCACATTACCAAGGGTTTGTTTAGATAGTTGAACAACATTACAGAGTTTTATGGGTGAAGCACTTCTTCAAATTAGTGAGTTTGTGCAGGTTTGGTAAGTAGGGGTGGCTTCACTGGCTTTGTGTGGTGACTAAGAGACAAGTGCACAAGGGTTCGAAGGATGGATTTAGGTGGTAGATGGGTTTCATACAACACCAATATGGAATATCAACCACAAAACTATCAAGTCACAGTTGCAATCCATCTGTGGGAGTTGTCATTTTTGGGTTGCATTGAAAAGGAGCACCTTCAACAGTGATTTAAGGTAAATTATCCACCAATTCTCAATTCCATTAAGTTTGTGATTGGTGAAGAAATCATGTACATGAATACTCAATGTATAATTTTCATAGCGAACATCCTTTCAATTTTTCTATCAAATGCAGCGGATTTACTCCAAAATTACAATTCTCTTCAGTTGGTGGCAAGTAAGGTTGTTAATGAAATCTATTTGCAAGATGGTACTCTTTTGAATGGTGTCCAGGCCTATGATTTCACTCATGGAGAAGGGTATGTGGGTGGATTATTCCCTAGAAACTATCCGTTCAACAAACAAAGGTATGGGGAAGTATATGAAATGATCAAGTTAGCCCTGCTAAAAGATTCATCAAGCTATTTGTATGTAGCTCTGAATAGACACCATTTCGAATTTGCAAGGGAAGAGATAGAAAAATTCAAGAGAATATATCATGCTCTCTACTTTATTCTTGCACATGATTGTCCTCTTGAGTTGCAAATGAGTGCTCATCTTCCAGGTCTTTAGGAAAACAAAGTCAATGTTCGCATACTTGATATCAACATAGCGGTTCACTCTCAAGCTCAAGCTACAAGTCAAGTTTGAATGGTTGTTGGTGAAGGTCAAGGAGAAAATTCAGTGAATATAATTCATAGGGGTTAGCTTGAAGCTTTTCAATGAATATAATTTGTATAGTACGTATAGAAATATGATAGTAAGATTGGGTTGTATTTTCAAATGTATGGTTTTTAGGTTCCTATCGTATAAGCTTGGGAAACACTTTTTTGTAAAGGGTGAAAGAATTTTGTCTGTTTGGGTAGTTGGTTTGTTTAGGTGGCACAAGTTTTCTCTGCTATATAGATGACAAAATATAAGTAATTATATATTATATGATATTAATATAATTACAAGCATTTTCCTTTTGATGAAAAAAAAATAAAAATGAATTAATTAAATAACATAAAGTCATTTAATTAGTAGTGGAAATATGATTTTAGACAATAATTAAATAACTAAACATTATTTTATCATTAGGGAAAGATGAATATTAGTGTTAAAATTATAGTTCGTATTCTAGGACAAGTTCAAGTATTTACATTTTTCTTCTCTTTGATACAATACAATTTTGAGCATTGTGTCAAATAGAATTTATAAATTCTTGCATAGGAGTTGCCTTGATATGCCCTAGTGACAACGGGATAGTATGGTTCCCCCTTGGGAAATTTGGTGAAAATTTTGATTAATGAGCCAATTTTTTTGACAAGCTGATGTGATGCTTTTAAGTGGAAGGACTAAAAGAATAAATGTTAACTAGAATAAAATGCTAGTAGGATTAGGGGATAGAAGAAGGTGGGTGATATTGATCTAATCGCTGAAAATCCATAGATTATGATTATAGATGTGGATGAATGAATGAGTGCTATTGATTGATGATGTGTAAAATGTGATGGGCATGCTTTTTCTTCATGGAAAGACCAAGTAATTTTCATCATAGCAATCCTTGTTAATGTAACAAATAGACATGATGCTCCAAGGTATTAATGACCAGGGTGAATTTGTATCTATTGCATGGACTTTGAATCCTCAAACAAGGAGAATTCTTCCTCATACTAGATATAAAAAAATCTTGTTAGAGTGTATGGGAGAGAATTTCAGAGCATTTCAGACCAATACATAGAGAGGTATGAGGAACATAACATGAAATGATCACTTTAGTTGCTTGAAATGACTTACACACACAAAAGGCAAGTATTCACCATGGTAGTTTTGTAAAAATATCCAACAAATAGAGCATACAAAATCGACGATCAATTCCACATTCTCTCTTCTCTAAATCCTTATACACATCCTCAAGAGATCCCAAGAATAAGACAATAAGATAAATCAAAAGATAAGACCAAAATAGATAAACAATGTTGCAATATCACTTACCACAATTGTTTTGATGTTTAGGGATGTTATCCATCAATAATGTCCATTTTAGGAATGATTTATCCATTAAGACACATGTCAAGATGTTGATGATGATTTCAATAGGCAGGTAGTGAACACTTAGGAATTATTACAGTCTTATATTGATCAAGTCTTTATGATTTTTGGCTTGAATGTTTTTGAGATTTCAATGTTTTCTTTGCTTGTTGATTGCTTTATCAAAGGGTGAGGGTGATGATTTATTTATTATGGATGGATAGTTTATCACGGATAGGCGATAACGAGAATAATATTTTTGAGATTTGTTTTTGAATGTTTTTGTACTTTTGAGGTTATTTGAGGATGTTTTCAAAATATTTAGATATTTTTGGTGTTTTTGAGAGATTTAGAGACCAAGAGGGGGGCCTAAGGGTATTGAACTAGTGCCTTGGGGGCTCATTGATTGATAGAATTTCCTACATTATACATGTAGAGACATCATAGTTCACATTATTGAACTCAAAGCGGCTTGTATGAAGAAGCTTAATGATATTTTTTCATATTTTGATGTTTTACAACTTTTTTGGATTTTGGTAGTTTTATGAATGTTTTTGGATTTTCATGTTTATGTGAATGATGGGATGAACAAGGATCCAATCCATCTACTAGATTTAGGAAGTTGCCCCCAATTTGGAATAGGATTTCATTTCTTATGGATAGGTGGATAAGGCGGATATTGGGTAAAGATAGCACATATAGTAGACATTGCAACAAGGTTCATCACTTCACCAATTATTGAGCCATGGTTGGGTACATATTTATTATGCGATAGATGGAATGAAACCGATACAATAATAGGATGGATAGTTTTAGATAGATGATAGTGTAAGAATTATTCAAATGTAGCGCTTGTTTACCAAGTTTTCACTATGATACCTATCCTAGAAGTGTCACATGGTGGTTTTCACTTAAAGGATGATTTATTTCTCTTTACTATTTTTCTTGATTTTTTTTTTTTTTTTCTTAAAACTTTTTTGCTTAGGATATTCTGATGCATTTGGCGTAGAAGTTTTTGAGATGGATATTGTTGAGTGGTTATACTAGGGGTTCACCTTATGGAATAGCCAAATGATAAGCACCAGAGTTATAACTTGTTGTGATGACAAAAGGACCTAACCAGTTCAGCTCAAAATTACCTTTCCCATCCTGGTTAAGTTGAATCTTCTTATTTTCTCTAAAGACTAAGTCACCAACCTGGAACCTTGATTTCTTGATTCTCTTGTTATAAATTCATTTGAGATGATTTTGATATGCTTGGAGATGGTTTAAAGCACTCAAATTATTTTCATCTAGTAGTGCAAGTTCTTGGAGTTTGGATACTCAGTATTCTTCATTGCTAACAAGATCTTTCAAGGATACCCATAGGGACGAAATCATGACCTCTGTAAGAAAGATGGATTTGGATTCATATACAAGGAAAGGGTGTCACACCTATGGGTGTGCGGATTCTAGTTTGTAGGCCCACAAAGCAGGGTTCAAGTGAAGGTGCTAGTCATGACTTATGTCATTAATGGTATTATTAAGGATCTTGCGGATCGTTTTGTCAGAAGCTTCCACCTGACTGTTTCCTTGGGGTTAGTACTATTGAAAGTATGAAGGTGTTTTCATTGATTTCAATAGGATGTCTATAGGTTGGTGTTTCCAATTATGTCAACTATATGTGGAGAAAATTGAGAAAATTGTGAGAAAGAGGAGAACAACTTGTTGCAAGTTGTGCATTTGTAGTTGAGATATTGAGGAAGTGTTGTGAGTACATGGATATATATTTATGTTTAAGTGTTTGGAGATGTGTTGGAATAAAGTTATGAGCTGAGATGGTGTCTCTAGTACTTGTTCTCCAAGTGCTTTTGAGAAAATTTAATGAACAAAGAAAATAGTGTTGTGTAAGTGTTTAGAATGTGCTTCGGGAAGTGATCCACATTTCTTCTATGTTGATGCTATGCCTATGTAGATCTAATATGTTTTTCAAGACTATTAGAGGTTTCTATATTTAGAATTTGGGTTTTTGTATCATTGTATAAAGTGAGATATTTTCACCAATGTGTGAACTAGTTTTTTAGTGTTGCTTTATGTGGCCTAGGAGAAATGTATTTGCTCCACATTTCTCCGTTGTTTGGCTTCAGGTTGTGTGGATTTGAGAAATTTCTTATAAAGTTTGTATCTTTTAGTTTTCAAGGTTTCACTTGATTTGGTACAACATAGTGTGTGTTTCATACACTAGTGTGTGAATAAGGTTTACTAGATGTTTTGGGTTGAAGTATTTCGAAGTTGCAAGTTTAAATGAAGTCTTTGTTAGATATTAGGTGGTTTGAGGTTTATTCTAGATCATGTTCAAGTGATTTTTTTGTTTGAAATTTTTATATTGATTTAAGGAAGTGATTTGTAATTATCACAAAACTCGAAGACATAGCCCAAACACATGGGTGAACTCCGTTAACAAAATTATTATCTTCTCTTTATTCTCTCTTATTCCTTTTACTCCTTTTAAGCTTTAATTATGAAATTTAAGTACCTAGTTAATGTTATTAGGTTGTATAAAGGATTAAGTGAACTAAATTCTATAATTTTAATGGTTAAATAAACATAACCACACAATTTTGTTTGCGATCAAGAAATTGTAATTAGGGTTAAGTACAAGTATTTTTGTAAACCTTTAATTACAGATCAAGTTTGGTATCAAAGTAATTTAATAGGAAAAGTTGCAAGTGGTGGATGTTAACCAGGTTGAAATTAAAGGGAGGAGAAGGTGCACTTTAAGAGTTTAATCCAGAGATTGGATCGAGGTGAGTTACTCGAAGACAAACCATGGCACAACTAAAAGAAGGAAAATCTTCCAATCTTGAAATATTTGAGAGTGAAGAACTATTTTGCAAATCATTTCTAGACATGAATATGATGGTGGAAGAGTTGTACAAGAACAAAAAGAAGAAGGAGAAATGTGAATCATCTTCAAAAGATGATAAAGGTAAAGGAGTAGGAGCTGGTGGTGACCCTCCTAAACCTCCATCTCCATCTTCTTCATCTTCTTCATCTTCTTCATCTACTTCATCTTCAAAGAAGAAATAATATATACAACCTGAATCTAACACACCTTTGTTAAAGCTTGATGTTAAATTTGAATTGCCAACTTATAATGGAGAACTGGATGCAGAGAAACTTGATAATTGGATAAAGCAAATTGAAGTATATTACAGGATTCAAAATTTTACTAATGATACTTCAAAGATCCAATTATCCACAATTTGATTGGGAGGCACAACTTTAATCTAGTGGGAGAGAAAAATTCAAGAAGATCTGAGTTGATATGATAAAATTATTTCTTCTTGGTTTGAGTTTATAGTTGCACTTAAGAAATAGTTTTATCCTATAGGTTACATGCAACAAGCAGTAATGAATTGAATGTCATTAAGGAAAGATAAAGGATAAAGTGTACATGAATATACACTTGAATTTAGGAAAAGAGCTTTAATTTTGGGCATTCCATTATACACACAAGAAACTTTGTTGAAGTAAATAGGTGGATTGTGTGAAAATTTGAGGCATACAATACTTATGTTCAATCCAAATAACCTTGACGAAGTTAGTGTGAAAGCCATTTATCTTGAAACAAGCACTAAGAATAGCCATGAAAATTTCTTAATGGAATTTGGTAAGCAAAAAGGAAGCAAGAAAGGGAAGAAGGAAATGCAACAAAAAAAAATTGTGAAGAAAGAGGAGGAAAAGATGTATTGCTCACAATGCAAAAGGAAAGGGCACAAAGATGCAAAATGTTGGAAATTGTATCCTTATTAGAAACCAAAGTGGTTCAAGGATCAAAAGGGTAAGCAAAAGATTCTAGCTATCATGTAGGACCTCAGATCAGATTTTGATGATGAAACCAAGATAGCAGTCGTGGGTATAAAAGGTATCATTCCTGTTGCCAATACTCGTTACCTTGCTTCTTTAAAGTATAATGAGGTCCCTGTTGAAAATAAAAGGAACAAATTATTTCATATAAGAACTATCACAAAACAAAGTAAAATTGATACACTCATAGATAGTGGATCACAAGTGAACTTAATCTCTGAACAAGTTGTTAAGAAATTGGGATTAAAAACACCTCATCCAAAACTATATCCATTGGGTTGGGTGCATGATAATACTTGGTTACATGTGTCGAGACAATGTAAACTCTGATTTGTAATCACATCCAAATTTGTGGATGAGGTAGAGTTAGATGTAATTCCACTTGACATTTGTGGGATGGTTTTAGGAAGTCCTTACTTGTATGACAAAAGGCCATTTTCTATAGGGAACGTAACATATGTCATTTGTTTAAATATGGAATTGAATTCATTGTGAAATCTCATCACATGAAGAATGATAGATCTGTTGTAAACATAGGGCATTTGAAGATTATTGTGAATGCAAGCAACACGTTAACCCTCATTTCTATAACAACTAGTGATATTAAGAATGAAGATGAAGTAATCACATGTATTTATAATAATGATAAGGTGTTGAAGAAAGCATAGTATAAGGATAAATTGCAAGAAAATTCGAACCTTTAGCCAAAGGTGGTAAAAGGTTTGAAAGATAAATTTTCTAATGATGTTCTTGTTCAGGAGGTCCAACATGTTAATTCTTCTTCTTTCAAATCAATTTATTTAGTATTGTTGCTTATTATTATACTAGTTAGTTAAATGTGGATGGTGGATGCAACAATGAATATTGATGAGTACACTATTGATTTTATCTGAATGCTATCTCCTTCTTCATCTTGTTTGTGATGGGTCAAATGATCAAAATTTTGGCAGGGTGGATAGATGATAGTAGGCAAGTGAGGCAAAAACTCCCTCACTTTAATTCTACATAGAAATAGACTTTTGGTGGTCCAAAAGCTTCTTAATTGGGAGGAATGATCCAAGAGAATCCAATAGACCTAAAAATTTGAGTCTTAGAATCCAACGAAAACCAACATCATTGGACATAGCTCATTGACATGATCTTGACGTAGCTTGAATCATGTCAAAAGGAGGCCAGATGCAAAATTTATGCTCAACCAAAGTTTGGAAAGACTAGAGTTTCTAGATACAAAATCAAGGCCAAAAATTTATCATCTCCAAATCAGATGAAAACAACACCAAGTCGAAGAGATCTTTGAGACAATTTTGACGCTGCCTAAATCGTGTCAATTGGAGTCCATACATGGAAGTTGTGGTTGATCAAAGTTATGAATAAAACGTTTGACCAGGTAGAGATGATGATGTCAACATGATGACATGGCATCACTAGGGATTGACATGTGGCATTCATACAACTGATGTGGCGTTGAGTTGGCATGTCAAAAAATTGACACATGGCGACATGTGTGGCAGTTGATGTGATGATAGAATTAACATGGACCAGTTATGATTTGACACGTGGCATTATGTTGGGAAATAGAATCGTTCCACATGGACCAATGAAATAGTGCCAAGTGGCACCCTTGTTGAATGCATCGACATATTTTGTTTCAGTTGTTAAAATTTGGTGGAGGGAGTCGAACTCCAAAGTTCCCAATTCCTATTTATCCTCTCCACCAACAAGCCAAACATGCTCTTTTCTGTGTATAGGGGCATTATTTATTTAAATTTTAACAAACATCCTATCAAATTAAATGGGGAGGTCGATGGTTCAAACTGCTGACCCCCCTCACCTATTTTCGCTCCCTACCGCTACACTATATGGGATTTTTGGAGTGATAAGGGGTCGATGATAATTTTGGTTAATGTTTCAAAACATTTGAGCCTGGAAAAGGTTAATATGGTTTTAAAAGATAATATGGTTAAAACCATAAAACTAACCTTAGGAAATATTTCCATTTTTAAAAGATTTAAAGATTGAGGGGCTTGATATAAGTGATATGGGGAGATATGAAAATAATTTAATTTTTATGAAAGAATGAAGGTGTTGTCATTGATGTCAATTGGTTAATTGGTTATCAATTGATTTTTATTGTCATTGATGTCATGGATGCAGGTTATTGGTCATATATGTCGAGGATATTGAGAAAATTGTAATGAAGAAAGGTTGCAAGTGTTCAGTGGTTGCTCTGAGTTTTCCTTTGGGATTTGATCCTATGTTTGTGTGGTTTAGATATGTTGATCATGGTTGTTGGAAGCTTCTATATCTAGATTTTGGGCTTTTGATTCATTGCACAGTGTGAGTTATGCTCACCAGTTGTGAACTATGTTTTTTGTGTATTTGGCTATGACTTGAGAGAAATATTGTTGCTCTAGATTTATCTTTGGTTGATTCTTATGACTCATGGTTCTAGAGTTAAGCTATTTTGATCGTATTGAAGATAATTTTGTTGTCTGGAAAGATTAGATTGTGTTAAGGGTTGAGTGTGCTTAATTGTTATATGTGTTTTACATTGGTTTGGAAACCTTATGTTAAACACTAATTTCAAAGTTCATGAAGTTTGTTGGGACTTATTTGGGTCCTCATTAAACGTGTGTTTCGGTTTCCCTCATTCTAATTCCACCCTAGAATTTTTTGGAATCGATCTAATTTGAATTTAAATGGATGGCCGACTTTGGGTATATTTCAAAGTTGAAGATGGTATAAATATAGGATGAGATATTGGAAAAATATGTACAAAGAGATAAGTGCAAATAAATAGAGAAAATTAGATGCGGATAGTGTGTATGTGATGCGAGTTTGACAAATCTGTGTGAAATCTAATTGCTGAGTTTTTGAATGCAATGAGTTGAAGGTGTACTGTATCATTCATGCATGTCTGCAAGTGGTTGAGAAGATTGTGGTGAAAATATCTATTGTATTGAGGATTTTTTCTCTCTATAACATATCTCTTCTATCTTATTTGTATCTCTATGGAAGTGAGCC
Organism: Sequoiadendron giganteum; assembly: GCA_007115665.2. Lineage (NCBI taxonomy): Eukaryota > Viridiplantae > Streptophyta > Pinopsida > Cupressales > Cupressaceae > Sequoiadendron > Sequoiadendron giganteum. Next base: position 35,407,371 of record CM021100.1, on the reverse strand, counting down.
CTCTAGGTGGTTAACCCTTATTGGATAGTGAGCCTTCTCTGACAGTGAACCTTTGTAATTAGTTTTGATATTATTTATATTGTGAGGTAATACTCACCATGATTTTTTCCTTATTGGTTTTTCCACGTAAATCTGGTGTTATTTTGTATGTGTTTTTCTTTTCAATTTCTTCCTTTGCACTTAATGTTTAATCATTTTAGTAGAGTAAAGGATTTGTGATTGATCTAAGTTTTGGTGGATGTTTTAAAATTTGTTACAACTGATTCAACCCCACCTCTTAGTTTTCTTGTTCAACAATTTGTATCAAAGCTTGGTTCCTTGGAGAAAATCTTAACCACTTAAGGAAGGCCTTGGATGGTAGGAAAAATCACTTTAGAGTATCTGAAGTTCGATGAAACTAATTATGCTATCTGGAAAATACTAATGGAAGAATATCTGGAGTATTGTGGATATGATGTGGAGAAATATTACAAGACTACTTATACCCCTCTTGCTAATGGTCTAAGTACAACTGATGAAATCAAGGCACATGAAGCGAACAATAAGGTGAAGTTCATTTTGAATAATAGTTTTGCACATTCCGAGTTGATTAAAGTTTTAAATATGAAGACTGCTAAAGAAGTATGGGATGCTTTAGAAAAGAACATGAAGGAGATGAAAGGGTCAAAGAAGCAAAATTGTAGAATTTGGAGACACAGTTTGAGCTCCTGCATATGTCTGAAGATGAGAATGTTAAATCCTATGTATAAAGACTAAATGAAATAGTAGGTGGAATGTGAGGACTCAAGGTGCTACAATAGATGAATCCATGATTGTAAATAAGATTCTTAGAACTCTCCCTAATGCATACACTAAAAAGGTATGTGTTATTGAAGAACATATAGACTACAAGAATTACACTAAATATTAGTTATTGGGAACTTTGACATCTTATGAGATGAGAAATCGAAATTTGAGAATTGGATCCAAATCAGAAACTACTTTTAAGGTTACAAAAGTTGAATATCTGGATGAGGAAAATCTTGATGAAGTAGAAGCTAACTTTGTGAGAATGATGAAGAAAGGATCCGATAAGCATGAAGGTAAGTTATCCTTTAAATTTTTTAGTTGTGGAGGAATAGGTCATTATGCTTTGAGATGTTTGGAAAGAGATAAAAAGAATAAACAAAGATTTAACAAAGAAAACCGAGGTAAGAAGATCAATGGAGTATATTATGTGAATGAGGATGCTATTATTTTTTACGAAGACTTTGATTATGGAGATATTTATTACAATGAATTCTTGTTCTTGGCTATAAAAGATGAACCTACTTTTTCTAGCTCTAAAAAATAGGTGAAGGAATGCCCTCTGGAGAAAGAGAAAGATGAAGGTACTATAATCTCTACCCTACATGCTAATCAGGAAAAAAACTATTGGGTTATTGACAATAGATGTTCACATCACATGATTGGTGATAAGATCAAGTTCATTAAACTTGAAATATACGATCGAGGCTTAGTTATGTTTGGAGATGATACTGGTGCTTAATATTTGTGGGGTAGGTTCAATAAGTTTTGATGGTAAGCATAATACAAGGGATTAAGGCATAATATTTTGAGGGTTGGACAAATTTTTAGTCAAGGATATAATCTTGTATTTGAGGATGAGAGATGTGAAATGAGGGAAGGATCCAAAATAGTGACTGTTGTAGGAAAAAAGTATGAAGGAAACATATATCAACTTAAGGTGCTGATGGAAGTTGATTTATGACAAAAATTAATGATAGTTGGCTATGGAATTGGAGAATGTGTCATATGAATTTTGATAACTTGGAAAGGATTAGTGAAGTACAAGACATGAGAGATTTACAAAGGATTACAAAGCCTATTAATGCTGTTTGCAGGAATTGCCAGTTTGGGAAGCAAGCAAGAAATCATTTCAGATCAAAGGAACAATCTACTACTAAACTACTAGATTTATTTCATATAGATATTTGTGGTCCTACAAGAGTGAGAAGTCTACAAGGTGAAAGGTACTTTATGCTTTTGATTGATGATTACTCTAGGTATACATGGGTTACATTTCTTAGAGAGAAATTGGATGCATTAGATAAATTCAAGACATCCAAAGCTATAGTTGAGAATGAGGTAAATTTGAGAATAATATGCTTAAGGTTTGATAGAGTTGGTGAATTCACCTCCCATGAGTTTAATATGTTTTGTGAAGTTCATGAAATAAAAAGATAGTTATCTGCTCTGAGAACTCCTCGATAGAATGAAATTATTGAAAGAAAGAACAAAAAAATTTAAGAAGTTGTTAGATCAATGATTATTGAGGCCGATCTACTAGAAGTTTATTGGAGAGAAGCTATTCATACTACTGTTTATGTATTCAATCGAGTTCAAGAAAGAGAAAATAGTACAAAGACCCCCTATGAGCTATGTTGTGGACAAAATCCTATTGTTAAGTATTTCAAGGTATTTGGAAGAAAATATTATATCAGATGGGATGAATAAAATTTAGGGAAGTTTGATGCTAGAAGTGATGGAGGTATTTTTCTTGGATATTCTACGAGAAGAAAAGCTTATAGATGTTTCAATAAAAGATTGAGAAAGATTGTAGAAAGCACAAATGTCAAGGTTGATGAAGCAATGAAGAATTCTATTGAAGTTTATGGATATGTATTCGATGAATCTAATTGTGTAAGGATTGATGATGTTGTGGAAGAATAGGAAAAACATGAGTAAGAGAAGCAAAATGAAGAAGAATAAGCTCCGATGGTGTCCTCTAAGGCACCTAAATATGTGCAGAAAAATCATTGAAAAAGTTAGATCATTAAAGATAAGACAAAAGGAGTATTGGTAAGAAGCATAATTGTTGTTGGTGAGATAAATATGTGTTTAATTTCTCAAATTGAACCAAAGACTGTAAGTGAAGCATGTAAAGATGAGCATTGGCTGGAAGCTATGAAAGAAGAACTTATGCATGTTGAAAAGAACTAAACTTGGGAATTGGTCCCTAGACCGATAGATAAAAACATAACTGGATCAAAGTAGGTATTCAAAAAAAAATTGAATGAGAATGAAGTGGTTAAAAATAAATCAAGGTTTGTGCGTAAGGTCTACTCACAAGTAGAAGGCCTAGATTTTTAGGAGACTTTTTCTCTAGTGGCAAGAATGGAAGCTATTAGGATGTTTTTAGTGTTTCCTGCTCATATAGATTTCAAGTTCTATCAGAAGGATGTTAAGTCTACATTTTTGAATGGTGAGATAGAAGAAGAGGTCTACATGGAACAATCAGAAGGATTTTAGTTGTCAAATCAATTGAATATGGTCTGTAGATTGAAGAAATATTTATATGGATTGAAGCAAGATCCTATAGCTTGGTATGCAAGGTTAGACAAGCATTTGATACAAAAAGGTTTCAACAAAGGTACGACCAATAGTAATCTATATTTTAAAATTAAAAATGATAAAATCTTGATTGTGGTTGTATATGTTGTTGACATTATCTTTGGAGGAAATGAAACTATGTGTAAGATGTTTGTGGAAGAAATGCAAAAGAATTTGAGATTTCCACGTTTGGTGAGATGAATTTCTTTCTTGGGCTACAAATCAATCGAACGGAGAAAGGGATTTTTTTTTCATAGTTAAAGTATGTAAGAGAGATGTTGAAGAAGTTTGGGATGGATGGTTCCAAACCATGTGCACTCCTATGGTGACTGGTTGCAAATTGAGTAAAAATGATGATTCACCTAAGGTTGATTAGAGCAAATATATATCTATGTGTAATTAGGGCTAAAATATTAAGGTTAACGCAATAAAGCATATAAATCAAACCCTAATAAACAATGAAGTACAAATGAGCATAAAGACAGAAAGCATAAAAACAATATTACCAAATCTTCATGCCACCATTGATTCACCTTCATTGCACTTCTCCATTTTGCTTGAATATGATAATTGCCCTCAGATTTGAGTGTGCAATAATAATCCTATGATAAGTGACTAGAAAAATATTGAAGATTGTTGTCTCACACTAGCAGCATATACTTGCATAATATGTATAGATAATGAAAATGACAAGGGTAAGGTCTTTTATAGAAAAGAAAAATTTGAAAGAATGGTTGAGATTGGATACCAATAAGATGTCTTAATCAATGGCCAAGATTGAAAGTTGTAGTATGAAATAGGGTAAGGGATAAATTAAGGAAAACGATAAGGATGAAGGGTTTATTGAACTCAAGGGAACACTGAGAGGGGGGTGAATCAGTGTTCTGCAAATCTGAACTTTATTAATTTGATATTTAAACCATTTCAACATTAAACCAAAAGAAAGATGCAAATACACAAGAAGTCATCCACAACACCATAACACAAGGATTTTTACATGGAAACCCTGTTAGGGGAAAAATCACGGTGGAGATTAATCCACAGTTTGAGTACTCAAATATAAGGTTTACAAAAGGGAATGCACTTGCATTCAAGCACACTGTTGAGAGCTCACTGCCTTACAAAAGTTTAGATTAAAACCATCTGAAGGGTTGAACTAAAGTAATAGCATCTACTTATGCCAAGTTATAGTTTTGGTTAGGCTCATGGATTAGATTCTGGACCTTCTGTTTGATTCTTCTCTTCGCTCTACTCTGCTCTGCAATTCACAACACAAATCCATGCATAGATGAATACCGACCACTATCCTTTTGAATTTTGCACCACACACTCATATACTTCACATACTACATATTTTCTTCACCGAAATGATACAACCGATCTCATATATATATCCACAATCAAAGATTTAATTATTCATATGTCAGCTTACATAAAATATAAAATACTTTTCAACCATTGGCTAAATCCACCACTAATTCTTTATGCACACCACCCATATTCGGTTAAAGCATAGTGAGGACCCAAATAAACATATTTGAACATAAAAAAATTTAACCAATTTCTTCTTAAACATCCGTAACGACTAATTTTTTCAGGTCGGCCTTCTAGCATAGATAATTAGAAAATTAGTGTACCAGATCTCCTAGATCGTACACCAGTGAATGCATAGCCACAAAATTCTAGAATAAGGTATTTCAGATACCCAACTATCTTGTCTGAGATGCACAACACAAACTGATAAGCATAAAATGCATATTGATCGACAAACTCAGGTTTAACCAGATGCTTTGTTCTTCATTTTGTTTGTCGGTATGAGAAAGTACTGAATTGTGGACCAAACAAATGACTTTTGGTTGTCATCAATGACAACACTAGAATCCATATGCCAACAATCTCCCCCTTTGGCATTGATGGCAACACTTAGTGAAAAATGAATTAGTGTCAAAATATGAATACACTGCCAAACTTCAAAATTCTAAAACATAGCTCCCCCTTAGATTGATGAGGATTTTTTCACTGCTTTCTCCCCTTTGACATCAATGACAAAGCTATGCAAAAAATTGACAAAACATGTGTTGCTTTATCTCCCCCTTTTTCAAATATAACCAAAACTTCAAAATTTTGAAAACAAACAACTGCAAGTTAGAAAATTATCTTGTGATTCTCCTTAATCTCTGGAAGGAATTTATTCCATGCATCTATAACAATTCCAATGATTATGAAAATACTGTAATTTTTAGATTTCCTATTGACAATCTCAGTGAGAGATTATAGAATTGTGATCACATCTATATAATTGTGATCACATCTTCTAACTTTTCACCTTTCCTCAATATCTCAACCATCTGTTCTAGTCTACATTCAGTTAGGTCCTTCACTTTCCAAAAGGTGTCCACAAGTGTGTTTTTAGTGAGCTGAAATTTTGTGTGCTCAAACTGTAGTTCTTGAATTCTCTTCTTGAATTTACCATCTTGATCCTGAAACATATTGTTGGTTGACAAATTTATCGCCTAACTTTGTATTCTCACGCCCAATAGAGGTGACAAATGTAACCTCAGTTGAATCAGTAATGATATAACTTTCAGAGTGATTATTTTCTTATTTTAAAAGGTGGCAACTACCTTCATTTGATATCCAATGAATAATTTTTAACAAGAGATGATTTTAACCAGAAAGCAAGCAAAGGAAAGGGCTTTTAACCAGAAAGCTTTAAAGTTATTAATAGATCGCATGTAACTAAACTAAAATAATCCACAACTTAATATAGAATCAAAATCACCACATCTTTATTCATAGATAAATCATACCATAGAGATGCAACAACTTCAAAGTGTAAACCATTCCAATAATAGATCACTCATAGTAGAATATTCAACATAAGCATAAATGATTCATACACCATAATTCAAAGATTACGAATGCACAAACTCCACCATAGTTTTCTATATCAGAATATCATAAATAGTAAATCTAGATAACAAAGTTTTTCTCTAATGAGAAAATCTAAGTTCACCCAAAATATCCCAACACCATCAACCAATCCCCTATTTAAAGCATAACCAGTTGTTTCAGGTAACGATTTATTGAAAGTAATTGTACAAAATAAAATAAGTCTTAAACTTAGAAAGAGCCAAAATAAACTAAAGTATGATGAAATATTTAAAAATAATCAAGCATCCAGTCTTCCTACCTAAGCTTCTTCATCTTCTATATTCACGACCACTCCTTTCTGCAAGGGTTCTTCCTGTGCCTTTATCCTGGCCTTGTAATCTCTATACCTGGCGACAATCACAAGTATTTCTTTACTTCCTGGGGTCACAGTGATTTGTAGTCCAGTTCTCATCATGGATAAAGTAGCTTCAGACTCAACCAGAGTTTCATATCTCCTGTTCACTTCAATTTTAAAAGAATCAAGGTAGACTTACAGTCTTTTGATTTTTGAAAAGGACTCCTTGGTTGAAGTGGCAGGATCTGCTATCTCTTTAAACTTCAGGCACACTTCCTTGGTAACCAAAATATTCTCATCAAATATATTGGTGATATCAATCTTCAAGTCATGACAGTTGCCCTTAATCTCCTCTAGCACATCCATAAATCTTTTGAGGACTTCAAAAATATCATTTACCATCTTATCATTTAAATGCCCAACTTCCAATCAAGTGAATTAGGCCAAGAGGAGTCTAGTTCCTTAGGATCATTCACAATCTATTCATTAACCAACTTTATCCGGTCCATGGAAATTAGTTCTTTTATCTCTTGAGAGAGAACATAGAGGCTAGTTTGATCTTTCTAGATCTTTCTTAACTCTGATATCAATTCTTTTCTCTTCTCAACAACCTGGGTGTAAAAAAGCATAGAATTACTTATAAAAAGAGTAATCTCCTGAGACATCTCATCTACCCATTCACTGATAGCTTTAGAATATCCAAGGTTTTTCCTGATTGATTGCATAGAACATGCATCAATATCTACTCTCTGAGAACTTGAGACTTCATTGGATATAGTAGAGGGAACTAGAGGAAATGAAATTCTTCAAATCAAGGACTTGTGATTGCAAATGAACCTTCTCTTTCCTTTCTTCCTTTATACACTTAATCAAAGCATTAGTTGAATAATTAGCATGATACACATCACCTTCTAATGTTTGAGGCCCCATATCAGTATGTGTGATCCTGTAATCAAACTCAATTATCTCATCATCATTCAAGTCCTTCATGGGGTCTGTAATATCTTGTATTTGATTTCTAGAGGTAGGATCAATCAATACCCTTGACATTTTTTAGGCCTTCTTCGATCTTGAGGAAGACTGTTACAACCGTGTCTACTCCAACTGTTGTTGTAGGAGTGTAATTCCTCTTCTTCTCCACAACCTTTTTCAACCAAACTAAGGGCCTCTACCAAAACAACATCTTTGTTTCCATGTTCAATTTACTTTGATTCAACATGGAGGATAGATGTATTCTCTCCCGGGGAAGAAGGTACTTCAGACAAAGGAGGAAAGGTATTATCTTCAATGATTTTATGGAAAATGGCATCTGAATCCTCTGACATAGGTTTTTCTTGGTTGGTCTTCCTTTCAAAAACTAGGGTAGATACGCTATCTTGTTCACATACTGATTTCAACTTAGCTATCTCCTCAGGTTTTTCACCATCACCCCTAGACTGTGAGTTCACACTAGAGGACCTAATATCCAATTTTCTAACGATGCACTCACTGCAACAGTTTGAGCGGATCTCTGTTCATTCCTCTGAGATGATTTTGGCTCTTGAGTGGAACCTGTAGCTCATCTCCATTTCCCTTTTAACCAATCCTGAGTTCTTTTTAACACTGGAGTAGCTTGCACATTCATGTTAAAAGCTTCATTCTTACTCCATTCAATCTTAGGATAAGATTTATCTGACATATTATCATATTCTGGATCAATAACCACTGAATCTTCAGTGGCGTTCTTAGGAACTTGGATTGAAAGACCAAACAATTGAATTTCTCTAAGGGTTAACCTCATGCAATCCCTTTTTAAAATCTCATTCTCATCTACACAATCCTCCCAAAAATCTTCAATAGAAGGTTGATGTTGGTATGAGGTTTCCCCATACAAATTTTGCTTCACGAAACCCTTGCCATCAAAACCTGCCCTCATGAATAAATATTGGAGATTATACTCTTTGAGGACTTTTTCAGCACCCTTTGCTATTTGATTATTCTTGCATGTAAAAGGAGTAACCAACGGGAAAGGATAACCCTGCTTCCCCATGTTCATATATTTCACATTGATCAAGGCCATCTGCCTACAAACTTCCAAAAACACCAGTAAATTCTTCGGATACTTAGGTATTTTCAAAGGGGCTTTCTCATAGCCTCCAATCCTTAAATATGAAAACCTTTCAAATTGAATATAGAAGCTTCCAAATTTTGATGCCAAGGATATAGATTTAGGAGAAAAATGTACCTCAGGGTTCCCATATAGCTTCCTTACAACCTCCATCAAAAATGCATCATTGACCAAGCAATATTCTCGCATTCCAACTTGCTTAGTGAACTATGGATAACACAAGTACACAGGCATGCCAGACGTTGGAGGTATCTGTGGTTTTAACCTTGGCCAGAAATATCTTTGACTGGCTATAACATATATCAAGCAAGAACATAGATGGAAGGTGGTAGTCCTCTGGAAATTGACTAATTTTTCATTTAAATGGAAACAAATTACTTTAGCCCAGTTTATGGAAAATTTTTCATCACAGATAACTAGAATAAATTGACACATGCAGTCCTCAAAAGTCTCAACTTTTGCATTCCAAACAACGTGATGCAACAGAGCAATAACATCCACAATTTCTTCTTTAAAATGATTTCTTTTGAGTTTAGTGGATAATTGGGACTTACCTTTCTTTTTCGAATTCAACCAACCTTTGGCTATGGAATTCTTGCACTAGTCTTATTTAGTTTTGAAAAACTCACTGGCTGCAGCAACTGACATTTATTTTACAGGTGCCTTCTTAGGAATCCTCAATGCACAAGAAACAACCTCAGGAGAAATTCTAGCAACAATAGTTCCATCGGTAGATTTTATCTCCCCCATTCCTAGAATATATCTCCTTGTGTAGGCACTAACCAGGTCCACACTCAGAATGAACTCTGGGATTCCTTCACCTTGAGCTAACCCACTTTCCAATAGCTTCACGTCGACAACAAACTTCCTATTTCTTTCCAATCGCACCCATAATTCATCCATCCAACTTAAAAATCCTAAATTTGTGTCCCTCATGCCAAGCCAACGATTTCCAATTTCGCACTACATGATCTCGCAATGAACAAAGGAAGACCTGCTTGCTTGAAAGATGATTGCAGAAAATAGATGCACAATTGAGAACCAAAATGAATAAATGTTCACCACCCTTTTTCATACGAAAATAATAAGACATGTGTTTGGTGTTGAATTAATGCAACACCTTATTTTAATCCTTGGTAAAGAAACCCTTGAGATTGGCGCACTTCACAAAAAATCTTGATAAGACATCTCCAGGTTGTATTGTATGCCCCATTAAATACATAGGTGACACTCGAAATGTGCAGTGTGAACAACACATTGCCCTGTTGCGGACAATTGAAACTTCATAACTCAAAATCGAGAGTTGTGAAGTTTTGGAAACCTTCAACTCATTGACCACACAAAAGACTGATGCATTTGATGCCACCAAGAAGGAACAAGTAGAAATTTTGGGGGATAGAGATAGACAAGAACCTGATGAATTAGACTTAAAAAGACTTAGCACCAACGACATGAGTTTCAAAACCTAAAGAACGCATGAAAAGAGGTTAGAAAATGCAAAGACCTCGCGAAAAAGGAAAAAAATGATGGGAAAACTTAGACTCAAGTGAAAAATGAGAAAAGGAAGACCAAGGAAGGTAAGATCTTAAAGAAAATTTCAAATTCTTGATCACAATTAGCCAAATTCTTAGAGTGAGTGTAGATTGTTTTGCACACCGGTTCATTTACTTTCCACAAATTGTTATTCATTGGTAAACAATTCAGAAAATACATTACCAGATATATGACCAGAGTACCAAACCTAAAAGGGTAACTTGTGTCCTTTGTTAATTGCACATTTTCCATCAATTGATCCTTTAACATACCGCACAGGTCAAATTCCTGATCTTCCATTATCATTTTGTGTGAGATGTAGAATGCACCAGCCGAGGTTGCTCCTTCTCTGTTCCTATTTTTTTTTTGTATGATACACCATGTGTAATGTACCTTGTCACAAAGTTTTTAATTGTCGAGATTATCAATGCCCTTTGATCTCCAATAACTCCGGTTAGGGTTTCAACTTCTTTATTTCAAATGAATTTCTTTCTTGGTATCTCCCCAACTTTGCATAATCCAATTAGATTTTCAGTTACTTATTTCAAAATGATGAAGGGTTTTTCCAAAATCAAAATGTCATCATTCAATTTTCTCTAAAATGAATTTAACGAATTTCGTGTTCTTGAAATAGGGAAACTCATTCCAAATGTCCAAATTCTTGTGTTTGGCTTCTTTCACTCATTTCAATTCATTGGGAAACAACAAATTTCTTATGGCTCTAATATTTTCACTGTTGTATTCATCTAAATTGATTGACCCTTTAATTTGTTCCATTTTCCGCTTTGGTACAAATGCACACCAAATTATATGCAATTTCTAAAACAACTGAAGTACTTGATTGATTTAGAGATTCACAACTGAATTTACTTCACTCCTTCAAAATTATACTATAGACCACTTTCCTCCTTCTCTTCTTTGATACAAATTGAAAAATGAGATTTACAACCTATCTTTTATAGTTTGCACACTTGTAATAACTGCCTTTGCCCTAGGTTTTCCAGATACTCTATTTTCTAGAACAACAAGAGAATAATTCTTCTACAGACCTATGATTTCTTTAAGTTTCCTTGTGAGTGTTTTCCAAAGCCTCTATAGATCATTAATACACCTTTTTACAAACTTATCGTGATTCGGTACCATCTTATGAACAGGGGAAAAAGGATTTTCTTTGAAAATAAAATCCCTTGGGCCGATGGCCTGAAATCAATTTCTAGAGGAATTAACGAAAGAAGGTTCTGGTGTAGAGCCATTTCCAACATTAGATTCATTCTTCCTTACCCATGTCTTCTTTATTTGATCTCTTATTTCTATCTTTGTATACCAAACCTCTTTTACGCACATTTTTGTTTCTGTAGAATCTTGCAATGTGACTGTATCTATTACAATTGTAACAAACAACAGTTCCTCATCCAAACCAATCATTCCATTGATTTATTCTTGATCTGCATTGATTATAAATATACCCAATTCTTCCACAGGTATAACATTCAACATTCCTTCTATTGACGGAGTACTTTGACACATTTATGCATTCAATTGATTTATGACCAAACTTTTTGCAATTGAAACACTGACCAAAGAATGATGGATTACTTGATTTCATTTTAATTATACACTGAGTAGCCATATGACCAAATTTATTGCAAGCAAAACAATATCTATTAAACTTTTGAGCATTAGGTTTTCTTATTGGATACCTTCTATCTTTTCTCATTTGATTTCCTTGCCTAAAATTCCTTTGTCTAGATCCAAAACTTTCTCCTTTCTCATATCCAAGACCTCACTTGTCTCTAGCATTCTTCTATCCTTGAGTCAGCTCATCAAGCCTAACAAAGCTAATCTTAAACTTCTCCTTGTATTCATTTGCAGTAGAAAGTTCATCCCTGAGATTAATAAGCTATTTTTCAAGTTCTTCTTCATTGTTTATGGATTGTTGCAATTCACTCTCCAGCTGAATTAATTCTTCATTTACTCTTCTGAATTCATCAGATATTTATTTTAAGGATCGGGCAAGACTCTCCTCATTCTTCTTCCTTTCTTCAATCTTGTTAGTCAACTTCATCACCATAGATTCCATCTCATGTTTTAGGGTAGTATTATTTCTGGCAAGATTTTCACATTCTTCAGTTATTTCCTTCAAGGTTTGATTCAAGTGAGCATCATCCATGTTTTTTCTCTCTTTCTACTTACTCTGATCACATAGATCTTTCCTATTTTCCCTGCATTTAATAGTCTGATCCTTCAATGTCTGAATGAATTTCTTAGCATCCCTAATATTTTCTTTCAATTCCCAGACTTCTACTTTAGACTAATCAAGGTCATCAAGTGCCACCACAAGTTGCTGTTGAAGACTACCAGAGTCCATCACATTCCAAGATCCACCTCAAGCTGCTAAAATTCTTCAGAGGAACTAGATGCTCTAATACCAATTGTTGGACTCAATGGAACACTGAGAGCGGGGGTGAATCGATGTTCTACAAATTTAAACTTTATTAATCTGATATTTAAACCATTTCAACATTAAACCAAAAGAAAGATGAAAAAACACAAGTCATCCACAACAACATAACACAAGTATTTTTATGTGGAAATCCTATTAGGGGAAAAACCATGGTGGAGGTTAATCCACAATTTGAGTACTCAAATATAAAGTTTACAAAAGGGAATGCACTTGCATTCAGGCACACTACCTAGAGCTCATTGCTCAATATAAAGGATCATTGCCTTACAAAAGTTCATATTAAAACCATCTAAAGGGTTGAACTAAAGTAGTAGCATCTACTTATGCCAAGTTACAGTTTCGATTAGGCTCATGGATAAGATTCTGGATTTTGTCTGATTCTGCTCTTCGCTCTGCTCTTCTCTACAATTTGCAACAAAAATCCATGCACTGATGAATTCAAACCACTATCCTTCCAAATTTCACACCACACACTCATATACTTCACATACTACACATTCGATTCACTAAAATGATACAACCGATCTCATATATATATCCACAATCAAATATTTGATTATTCATATGTTGGCTTACATAAAACATAAAATAATTTTCAACTATCAGCTAAATCCACCACTAATTCTTTATGTGCACCACCCATATTCGGTTAAAGAATAGTGAGGACCCAAATAAACATATTCGAACACAAAAAAATTTAACCAATTTCTTCTTAAACATCCACAATGACTAATTTCGCCAGGTCAACCTTTTAGCACAAATAATAAGAAAATTAGTGCACCAGATCTCCTAGATTGTACACCGGTGACTGCATAGCCACAAAATTATAGAAAAGGTATTCCAGATACCCAGTTATCTTCCTTGAGATGCGCAATAGAAATTGATAAGAAAAAAATGCATATTGATTAACAGACTTAGGTCGAACCGGATGCTCTGTTCTTCATTTTGTCTGCCAGTATGAGCAAGTACTAAACTGTGGACTAGATGAATGACTTTGGGTTTCCATCAATGACAACACTAGAAGCCATATGCCAATAGGGTTGATATTAAATTATGAGATAATTCAATCAAGTTCTAGGATTAAATGACATGTCAAGAGATGACATTTGATGTGGAAGATAAGATTGACAAGGATAAAGAGGTGATAAGAGAAATTAAATAATACAAATTATTTAATTTAGGTGACCAATGAGTAATTAAATAATTATTTAATTATAGATAAATGTGACAAAAAGAATCATTTTGAATTAAATAATGATTTAATTCAAAATTCAAGAGAGTGGACCAAATTAATTAAATAAATTTTATTTAATTTAGGAGAGAAAGGGTTGATGAATAATTAAATAATTAAAAATAATTATTTTTATTATTTAATTTCTCCTATCACCTCTTTATCCTTGCCAATCTTATCTTCCACATCAAATCTTATCTCTTGACATGTCATTTAATCCTAGAACTTGATTGAATTATCTCATAATTCAATCTATAATAAAAGACAAAAAATATATAAAACATTCGAAAAAGACAAAAAGAACAAATATTCTCAAAAAGAAAAAAAATAAAAACATGTCAAAAACATAAAAACATCTAAATAACCTTCAAAATCCCCAAAAGTAGAGTCAAGGTTGGTCATATCAGTCAGTCCATGTCATTTTCAAACTATATTGCCTCTGCGACTAAACATAGGAAGGGCCATCTATCGATGTGCCCCTGAGGCCACCTAGGTCATTCTTTTAGGGTTCGTCATGTCAGTCAAATAAATTAGACATTGTAAACATAAACAAAAATAGTCATCAAAACATCAAAAAAGTCACACATCAACAAGCCAATAGGTCAACAAGGTCACTCAATCAAACCAAACAAATTGTCAAAATAGTCAAACAATCAAATCGTCAAAACAATCAAGTTATGTCTTATACAGGATGTGTCCTTCTTGAAACCAGTTATTGTCATCAAGTCAAACATCATCATTTGCCTTATACAAGTGGTCAAATGATTGAAACCAGACTTGACATCTTATATGACATGTTTCTCTCTTGAAACTAGGCATTGTTAGACAATCAACCCGTCAATCACCTGAAAACCAAACAATCATATTTTGGCAAACACTTTGAATGACCGTTGACCTTGTAGTTTGTCTCGTGTTATCTTTTTTTTAAATTTTTCTTTGAGTCAGGTTACTAGCTTCCTTGAGGATGTCTCATGAATTATTTAGGGGATCGATAATGTCTCTTGACTCTTTTCTTTGATTGTTGTTTGTGGATTGTCTTGGAAAAAAGACTGGGGCAACTTGGTCCTTAGTATGATCTAGGACATTCCTTGTCTGTGACAATCTATTTTGAAAGTGGATGACCTTACACACCTTGGTCTATGTCACACCATGGTGTTTGTTGACCATTTGTGTCATTTTACCGCCCAATGATGATTAGTGCAGAGTCTTGTCTGGCAAAATATGCATCTTTAAAGTTGTCTCCACTAACATCCATATCCTCCACGCTAACATTTCTTCTATGCCTCTTATCTATTTTCCTCTTATCAATTTTGAGAGCACACTCGCATTCTTTGAACCCTCATGTCCTCTCAAGGGGGCATACCACAACCCTCCTCATCATCCTTCTTCACCCTCTTTACACTGGGGCATGTTTGATTGAATTTCTTTGACACGACACGATAAACTACATTGTATCAAAGAGGGGCAAAGTGTACACACTAAAAATTATCCCAAGCTTGCGATTTCTAAATTCTCCATCATTTCCCCTTTTGTTTTTGATAATTAAATATTTTAATTATTTAATTATTTTCTAAAGTCATAATTCTTCTATTAATTAAATAATTTTAATTATTTAATTACTTCATTTTTTTAATTTTTATTCCTCCTTGATTAATCAAATAATTTTTTATTTATTTAATTTTTGTCCACTTTCCACTATAATTAAATAATTATTTTTAATTATTTAATTATTCATCAATCTTTTCTCTCCTAAATTAAATAAATTTTAATTATTTAATTTTGTCCACTCTCTTGAATTTTGAATTAAATCATTATTTAATTCAAAATGATTCCTTTTGTTACATTCCTCTATAGTTAAATAATTATTTTAATTATTTAATTATTCATTGGCCATCTAAATTATATTTTTTTAATTATTTAATTTCTCCTATCACCTCTTTATCCTTGCCAATCTTATCTCTTGACATCTCATTTAATCCTAGACCTTGATTGAATCATCTCATAATTCAATCTCAACCCTTCATCCTTATAATTTTCCTTAATTTAGCCCTAACCCTATTTCATACTACAACTTTCAATCTTGGCCATTGATTAAGACATCTTATTGGCATCCAATCTCAACCATTCATTCAAATTTATCTTTTCTATAAAAGACCTTACCTTTGTCATTTTCATTATCTACACATATTATGCAAGTATATGCTGCTAGTGTGAGACAACAATCTTCAATATTTTGCTAGTCACTTGTCATAGGCTTATTATTGCACACTCAAATATGAGGGCAATTATCATATTCAATAAAAATGGAGAAGTGCAATGGAGGTGAATCAATGGTGGCATGAATATTTGGTAATATTGTTTTATATTTTATGTCTTTATGCTCATTTGTACTTCATTGTTTATTAGGGTTTGATTTATATGCTTTATTACATTAACCTTAATATTTTAGCCCTAATTACACTATGCAACCAATAGAGAATGATTGATCCAAACAAGAATCTAATATGCCTTCTATATTGAATAATGAATGTGAATTAACTAGATGAGTACAAAGTACAATATAGAATGTTTATAAAATTAAAAGGGAAGACCGTAGATGAGGATTATATTAGATTGTGAAAAGTGTCCTAATCTAATACAATGAGACAACTTGATCTATAAATAACCCAATCTAATAATAAAAAATAACTAAGTTTAGGTTAAGTAAATAAATTAACAAGAGACCTAATAATTAATTAATTATCAAGTGAAATCCTAACTACTCCAACATACCACATCTCTATTTTTCAAGGTTTCTAGACCATTATAAAAAATTTAATTAAGTTTTGTTTTACAAACACAACTCTCACATAAATCAAAGTCAAGAAAATAATCAAGATGATATTCTACCAAATCTCTATTTTTCAAAGTTTCTAGACCCTTCTCTCCTATATGATCCACTATGTGATACCACAACATTAAATTTGTAATGTTATGTTTGTAGGAGGCATGGTAGAGTCACACAAAGTACTAGCATTCATATTAATTAATTTTCCTACCTAAATAACCTTTTCTAAATTTAAATCCATTTATCATTTGATAACTACCTTTGTCCAAAGTAACATGCGCATGATCATTTTTCATCTTAGAAATATAAATGAGGTTTCAATATAACACTATAATTTTGTACATAAAAAAGAGTCTTAACTCTATCATCACTAAATAACAATTTTACCTTCAAAGAAATGATAATATTATGAGTAGTGTTGTCATCTATAATAACCCTACCTCCATTTTTTTTTTTTAATAATATGAGTGCTACTCCTTATGATGAGTCATTTAAATGGAAGCATTTGAATTAATATCACACATGATTCATCACTAGAATGCATATTAAAATAAACTATAATAATATTTCCACTAATATCAACTTCATTATAGGAATTATTTGCAGTATTTAGTTGTATCATTTTTCTTAACTTTACACTTCTTTGTATATGATCCTTTTTCCATAACAATACTTTACTAAATATAATTTCTAAGTGACTTAGACCTATGATTTGACTTGGATTTATTTTTACCTTGTATTTCCTTAGATTGATCTCTTACATATAGGACATCTTTAGAGGAGTCATCCATGTACTTTCATCTTAGCTCTTCATTGAGTCAAGTTAAAATGATTTCTTCAAGCTCAACTTAGAATTTGTACTACTAATAACCATAATGAGATTCTCCCATGAATCAACAAAGACAAGTGCCACACTTTTCCTCTTCTTCAATTTTTACATCTAAATAAGATAATCAAATCACTACTATATAAAAATTAATTAATTAATTAATTACATAGTATTCTTCATCTATTTCAATGATTAATATTCCATTCTCATAAATAATTTATTTACAAGACTCTTTGTTTAATAACATGCAACAACAATATTTTCACCTATAATAATTATCAAGGTTGAATTATAAATACATAACCTGATCATGCTTGTTGTCTTCTTGTCATATTTGACCCACACATCTTGATACGTTCTAATAGTTTTCTCAGCTCATTTTTTTTCCCATTGAGCTTCTTAATATCTATTTGAGATGTGTCACCCATTCTCTATACCTAAGAAAAAATATCACTTACATAAAGACCTCACTAAAAAAGGATTAATAAATATCCTCTCCCCCAGATCTAGCAAGTTATTCTAGCTTTAATACAAAATGAAATGAAACTAGATAATATCTATCCACACTAATATTATAAGAGGAAAAATATAAGTAAGAACATATCTATAATTTTTTAAGCAAAGTATTAGCTAAGAGGTGACACAAGATATAAGATATAGCTCAAGAAAAACCATTATGGGAAGAACTTAGTCTCTAAAGAGCATTGATTGTATTAATATCAATAATAAAATTATAAGACAACATAGATTTTTAGAGAGATTAATAAAATTATAAGACAACATAGAGTTTTAGAGAGCTCTCAATATAAGATACACAAGATCTTTTGGAGTCAATATGATAGCATGAATTTGCTTTGAACTCACCATATGATAAGATACTTTTTGCCTATGATAACCCTAATCCATAAAAAAATATTTATAGGTGCATTGTTATAGGAAACCATTAAGTGGTATAATGAAAAAAGGGGGGCATAAAACCATGACCCAACTAATAGGTCTTGAAAAAGTACAAAACACCATAGGCCCCAATATTGTGAATGATTGTACATTTCATTAGTGGTTATAAAACATGCAAATATATATACAACACATTAGTAACATTTTTCACATTTATTACTTGCTTAATTTATATTACATATTATATATTATATTATTCTCTGGTTTCAAATTCTTTTGATTTCTTTCACTTGATCTTGGTATTTGAGAGAAAAAAATTATTAGTTGGTTTCATGTGATAATTCTTGCTCTTATTGGGGAAAAATTTGGAAGCATATTCCACACACATTGAAAACACATAGGTAGGTATATCTTAGACATATGCACTCTATACTTAGTTTTTAAATCACATTTCATACTTATATGATAAACTTATGTGTGGGTCAAATATTTCAAGGACAAAGAGAGTACACACTTATTCCAAATGCTAAGATTTCAAGATTCCAAAATTTATAATTTTTTTATCATAATTAGTTTTCAGTTATTTTTCCTTGACATTTATCCTTATAAAAATTTTGCACACACATCAAAGTGACATGTAAACCTTCTTAAGATTGAGTAGGATATATTTTTTTTTGACTTTCTATTTTTTATTCATTTACACTTAATTTTTAAATTACTATATAAACAATAGTGTTATTTTATTATAATTTATATTATGATTATCTTTGGAAATGTTCCCATGGAGGGAGGGTTTCCTAAGATATTTCAAAGAATACATTGATAATTTTTTACGGAGCTTTCACAAATAGATGTTCCCATAGATTTTGTAGCAATAAGCACCCCTTAAAATTTAAAATCTAAACAGTAGGTACTCCATTACTCCATTACTAATATAAAAACACATTCTCATTTATAATCTTGTGTCTGGCTTTGACAATCTCGCCTTAGAGCAAGGAAAAGGAAGAAGATAAAGAGAAAGAAGATGACGATGGTTGGGGTCCTCCTGATGTCATTCCAGACCCTGCTGATGTATGGGGTAAAAAAATGGATGACATAGAACCTCTTGGCTCTGCTAGCACTATTTTATCGCTTAATGGCCTTTTTATTTTATTTGTTTGTAATGATTATGGACTTTTGGGCTAGGCCCAAGTGACTCTTTTGGTTTTTGGTTTTTTGGGCTTGGCCCATGCAAGTTTTAATATGTGTCTTCTTACCACCCATCCCTTTTTTTGTGAATATGTAACTTTATCTTTATTATAGCTTCCTATTCATCAAAAAAATTATAAAAAATTAATTTGAAATTCTCTAAAATATATGTATAATTTTAATTGCTTCATATTATCTAATTTATATTAATATGTGGAGAAGACCAAGAATGGGTTAGTTGTTAGTTCCTACCGATAGGCAGGTTTACTATTGTGTTCGTTGAATTTTCTTTTGAAATAGTTGCTTGGCCAATGAAATTGTATCGTTTAAAATATTTGTGTTTTTCCTATAGTTGGGATTTAAGCACATATTTTTTGTGTTTGAAAATTATGATTTATCTATTTTTCTATTGGTTGGAGTAGGTCTATTTTTCATTTTTGTTTAAGTAAATTAGGAAAATAGGGGAACATTATATATTATGGAAAATATTTAATCAGTGGATGCAAATTGTGCGAGCTTTGGCGGTGGGCTGGTGGGTACTCAAGCAGTGAATGCATGTTTAATACATTAAATACAAACTTTGCAAGATGTGTTGGACAATTGGTGGGTACATAAGTAATGAATACATATTTAATTCCTGAAATCTCAGGCGAGTGTTGGGTTTTATTTGTGCTTATTCTCATTTTTTTACTATTTTTTGAGAAGCTTGTGTGTTTTTTGCTCTGGGAATTGCCCTCTTGGATGTTTGTTATTTTGTGCAACGTTTTGAATGTGGGAGGATCTGTAGGAACAATGCACTACTGGTAAGTGATTGGTCATCTATCTATTTGTGATACTTGAAAGCTAGAAGTATTGCTCGTTGTTACAAGAAAAACTGAATGGTTTGAGCAAGGTCTTGTGGACTGTGGGGCATTAAATGCATTACTATGTGTCCATTTCTTGAGTGGCCACCAATCTATCAACAAAGCTCGCAAAGAAAATTGTGTGAGATGTGTTGGAGGGTTGGTGGGTACACAAGAAACGAATGCATAATTAATTCATGAAATCTCAGTTGAGTGCTGGGTTTTATTTGTGCTTATTCTTGTTTGTTTACTATTTGTTGAAAAGCTTGTGTGTTTTTAGCTCTTGGTTCTGCTCTTCCATGTTCATTATTTTGTGCAATGCTTGAATGGGAGGAGCCATAGGAATAGTGCACTACTAGTGAGTAGATTATCTATGTGTTTATGATACTTGATAACTAGAAGTATTTCTTGTTGTTACAAGGGCTAACGAGGCAAGTGGGTACAGTAGATGACATATGCTATTTAACCCATAAACATGCAACAATTGAAGAGAAGCAGAATTATCATAGGAAAAAATAGATGTTGTGAGAAAGGTCTTGTCGAATGTGGAGGCATTGAATGCATTAACTATGTGTTCATTTCTTGAGTGGCCACTAGCCTATCAACAAAGATTGCAATTTTTTTATTTAGTGTTTGAATGTTTGCACAAAATTATCATGTTGGTCTATTTTTTTGCAATTTTTTTTTTTTATGTGGTTCATGTTTATGAATAACATATTATATAGCATGTAATATTTTCATTATCTAATTTTTCCCTGTAACATGAACCATTGCTTACAATTGGAGTTGGAGGCAAACATCTATATGACTGCAAATATGCTTGGTTGTTGAACAAGGAACTGGAAGGTCAGATTCTAGTATCATTCTTCCCCTTTGTTTCCAATGAATTTTAATTCTTCCAATGTGCCTAAAAATTATGCTTTGGAAGAGTTGTGAATAATAAAGGAGAAGCCTAGTTCAAGAATATGACTTACTGAATAGACAGATGAGCATAGTGAATGGCGTGTCATGTAATTCATAAACATGAAACTATTTTTTATACAAAAGCGAGTTACCATTGCAATTGTTGAATTCAATTTTGAAATAGTTGCTTGGCCAATCAAATTGTATTGTTTAAAATATTTTTGTGTTTTTTCTATAGTTGGGATTTAAGGACGTATTTTTGGTGTTTGAAAATTATGTTTTATCTCATTTTCTATTGGTTGGAGTAGGTCTATTATTCATTTTCATTTAAGTAAATTAGGAAAATAGGGGGAAAATATTTAATCCTGTAGCAGTGAATGCATATTTAATCCATTAAATGAAAATTTTGTGAGATGTGTTGGAGAGTTGGTGGGTATGCAAGTAGTTAATGCATAGTTAATTCATGAAATCTCAGATGAGTGTTGGGTTTTATTTGTGCTAATTCTCATTTGTTTATTATTTGTTGAAAATATTGTGTGTTTTTAGCTCTCCATGTTCTTAATTCTAGGAATAGTGAACTATTGGTGAGCGGTTCATCTATCTGTTTATGATACTTGTTAACTAGAAGTATTGCTTGTTGCTACAAGGGCTAAGGGGAAAAATGGGTACAATAGATGACATATGCTATGTAACCCATATATGTGGAACAATTGAAGCCAAGGAGTAGGTGACTATTGCAACCAATGAGAATTAACACACGAAAAATTGAATACTTTGAGAAAGGTCTTGTTGACTGTGGAGGCAGTCAATACATTGACTATGTATTCTGATAGGGAGGTTAGAGGAATCAATCACTGATTCCTGCTCTAGGTCTTTCCTGGAAGACCTCCATGGTGTCTCACTCCACCACCTTAACCTATAGGACCTTTTTCTTGTTTAGGTTCCCCTGGTTCTCCTTGCCAACCCAACTACCAACACAACTCTTCTTACCAAGTCAACCCTGGTGCAAGTCTTGCAATTCTTCCCTTAGCCCTTAATCCACCCTAAAGGCTAACATTTTCCAAAACTAGGAATTAAATTTGCAGGGGTGTGGAGGTGTTTCTAATAGCTTCAATCCATCCCACTATGGTTCTTGAGGGTCCACCTAAATCCATTTTCTCATCGTTTCCACCAAACCCTCATTTAGGGTTAGAAAGGCTACTAGCCCTAGGAGCCCCAATTAGGCCTCCTTCTCCGAGAAATCAGGTTAGTTCTCCAAAGTTTCCCAAAGAACACACAAAATTTCCTTGGGGTTCCTGGTCCATATGCCCACCATTCAAAGATTCTAGGGGTCTTAACCCTCAATTTAGCAAATTAGGCCTTTTTAAGCCCTTTTCCTGACCATACAACAAACTGTCAAGTTGTTCTCTCATCAGATGGATTGGTGGAGCTTCCTACTCCATGCTATGCCATGGAAGGGTTCATACCTAACCTCTCCACACTGTGATTTGACAGGAAATGGATACCCCTGCAAATCAAGTGCTATGCACTCCTTGTCTTCCCTAGCCAGACACTTCCTGGCTCGCCTATAAGAAGAATTCCATGGTGCTTAAAGAACTTTCAAGAACTCCTAACCCTCTAGTATGTATAATCATGGAGTCTAGTCACAATTCCCAAAGGGTCGTACAATATGTACAGTGGGAATGTGATCTAACCCTCCATTTTCCTCTAATAGTCTGTCAAATCAGCAAATGAAAGAAAGCAAACTATCTACAAATAGTGCTTGAAACTAAACTAAGAAGCTAATTACTACCACAAAATGCTTGAATAACACTCAAACTACATCCTACACAAGCTACAGTGACACTTTCAATCCATTAAAGCTCTACTTCTAAGCAAAAACTAGAAACTCTCACATTATCACAATTGTTCTCACTTGAATTTCAAAATTTCAAATAATCCAAATGCTTCCGACCTTGGTATCATCTCAAGAGCACCCTTAAATAGGGTCTCTAAATTAGTTACCTCTCCTTAGGTCACTCCTAGGCCACTTGTAGCTTTCATTAAGCTTTATTTGTCAAAAATTTAGAAAAGAAACTCCCAAAAGGTCTAAAAGGCCCACAACCTTGCTTGAACAAAAACCTTTAAGCCTATGCAATGGTCAACATGACCTTCAACAATTCAACACCTGATCACAAATGCCACTAAGGCACAAACCTATTGAACTTGAATAGATAGATAAATTGGCCTAAACAAGTTTCCCAAACAAGACCTTCTAGACAACCTATGGTAACCTAGGTGCTCCTACACCATATTCATTGCTTGAGTAGCCACGAGCCTATCAAAAAAGCTCGCAAAAATTGTATTTGATGTTTGGATGTTTGTAAAACTTTATTGTGTTGGTCTATTTTTTTACAAATTTTTATAATGTGCTTCTCTATTTCATGTTTATGAGTAATATATTATCTTGCATAATTTTCATTTATTAGACTATTGTTTATGATCTACCAGTCATACCATTTAATGCATTAAAAATGTATTGTCTGCTTGAGCACCTATCACCCCATTGCCAAAGCTGGCAGAATTTGCATTCAATGATTAAATATTTGCAAAATATATAATGTCCTCCTATTTTCATAATTTACTTTAACAAAAATGAATAATAGGGCTACTCCAACCAATAGAAAAGGGGATAAATTGTTTATTATCTCTCAATTGCAAATGAAACCATTGCAATAGTAACCTACTCCTTGGCTTCAACTGTTTCATGTCATTTGTCATCTACTATACCCATTTGTACAATTAGGCCTTATCACAAAAAAAATACTTCTAATCACAATAGGACAAAAGTATTGATATCAGGACAATGGCAGCCACTTAAGTGACTTTGTAGAATGAATACAGTTGCAAAAAGTTACTATTGCAACTTTTGAATTCACTTTTGAAATAGTTGCTTGTCTAATGAAATTGTATTGTTTAAAATACTTTCCTGGTAGGCTAGTACCTATCCAAGCAATGAATTCAGAGTTAATGCATTGTATGCTTCTACAAGGAACACGACCTTGCTCAAAGATCTAAAAGAGTATTTATTTATCTAGCAACAATAGACTATGAGATATTGGGATTGGTCCCTATCACTAATACTAGCATATCATGTTTCTTAACGCACTTGTCGATGTCGTTTCTTTGCTAGAAATATTTAATGCATTTCCTATGTTATTTGCATTTAATAGACTATTGTTTCTGATATGCCTATCATACCATTTAATGCATTAAACATGCATTGACTATTTGAGTATCTACCACCCCACCGTCAAAGGAGGTAGAATTTGCATTCAATGATTAAATATTTGCAAAATATATAATATCCTTCAATTTTCCTAATTTACTTTGACAAAAATGAATAATAGGCCTACTCCAACCAATATAAAAATTGCAACAAACAAGAATTAAGACAAGAAAAAATGAATTCTTTGAGTAAGGTATTGTTGACTATGGAGGCATTCAATGCATTACCTATGTATTCATTGCTTGAGTAGCTGTCGACCTATCAACAAAACTTGCAGAATTTGTATTTAATGTCTAGATGCTTGCAAAAATTTATCTTGCATATTTTTCATTTAATAGACTATTGTTTATGATTTGACAGTCATACCATTTAATGCATTAAACATGCAATGATTACTTCAGTACCTACCACCCTACCGCCAAGCTGGCACAATTTGCACCCAGTGATTGTATTTGCAAAATATATAATGTCATCCTAATTTCCTAATTTACTTTGACAAAAATGAATATTAGGCCTACTCCAACCAATAGAAAAAGAGATAAATTGTTTATTATCTCTCAATTGCAAATGAAACCATTACAATAGTAACCTACTTCTTAACTTCAATTTCTCCATGTCATATGCCATACACTATACCCATTTGTACAATTAGGCCTTATAACAACAAACAATACTTTTAGTCGTGGTAGGACATAAGTACTGATATCAGGACAAGGTCTGCCACCTAAGTGACTTTGTAGAATGAATACAGTTGTAGAAAGTTACTATTGCAATCGTTGAATTCACTTTTGAAATAGTTGCTTGTCCAATCAAAATGTATTGTTTAAAATATTTTTCAAAAGTGAAAAGCTTGTGTATTTTTGGAAAGCTTGTTAGCAATCATATGTTTCATGTTTATGAATAACATATTATATGTCATGGACTATGATCATTTGTCTAGTTTTTCCCTCTAATAGGAACCATTGCTTGCAATTGGAGTCGGAGGAAAAGATCTATATGAATGCAAATATTCTTGGTTGTTGAACAAGAAACTGGAAGGTCAGATTGTCACATCATTCTTCTCCTTTCTTTCCAATGAATTTTAAGTCTTCCAATGTGTCTTAAAATTATGCCTTGGAAGAGTTGTGAACAATAAAGGAGAAGCCTAGTTCAAGAATATGACTTATTGAATAAATAGATGAGTATAGTGAATGCATGCCATGTAATTCATAAACATGAAACTATTTTCTTACCAAAAGAAAGTTACTTTTGTAATTAGAGTTATGCATAATTACAAGCATGTGATATGTAATCCATATGCAATATTTCGCTTCATACATCGACCAAATTGTATAATTTAAGCATATTTTCTATTTCTATTTTTCTATTCAATGTAGTAGCCCTAATATTCATTTGCTTATAAGAAAATCTAATTAATGTACTATGTGGAACATTGCATATGAATTGCATATTACATGCTTGCAATTGTGCACATCTTTGATTATAGCATTGTTACAATCAAATGATTGCAAAGGTCACTTGCTTATCAACATAAATTAGATAGATTCAAGCAATTGGCATAATTTTTACAACATTCGAATCAAACTTCATTGGAAAGAAAAGAGAAAATTCATCTAGAATTCTAACCTCGAAGTCTCTTCTTCAAGAGTCAAGTATATTTGCACATGAAAAATTATAAATTTTATGTTGAATGTATGTTTAATGCATTAAATGCAAATTGTGCAAGATGTGTTGGAGGGCTAGTGGGTACACAAGCAGTGAATGCATAGTTGATTCATGAAATCTCAGGCGTGTGTTGGGTTTTATTTGTGCTTATTGTCATTTATTTATTGTTTGTTGAAAAGATTGTATGTTTTTCGCTCTAGGTTCCTCTCTTCCATGTTCACTATTTTGTGACGCTTGAACACAGGAGGAGTCATAGGAACAATGCACTACTGGTGAGTGGCTCGTTTTTCTATTTTTGATACTTGACAAATAGAAGTATTGCTTGTTCCAAGGGCTAACAAGACAAGTGGGTATAGTAGATGTCATATGTTATGTAATCCATAAACATGGAACAGTTGAAGCAAAGGAGTAGGTGAATAATTTGCAATAAATGAGAATTAGTTCAAGAAAAACTAAATTCTTTGAGCAAAGTCTTTTCGACTGTGGAGGAATTGAATGCATTAACTATGTGATCATTACTTGAGTGGTTACTATCCTATCAACAAAGCTCACAAAATGTTAATTTAATACATGAATGTTTATAAAAAATTATCGTGTTTGTCTAGTTTTTAACAAATTTTATCATGTGCTTATGTGTTTCATGTTTATGAATAACATATTATATGTCATGAACTGTGCTCATTTGTCTAATTTTTTCCTGTAACAGGAACCATTGCTTGTGATTGGAGTCAGAGGAAAACATCTATATGACTACAAATATACTTGGTTGTTGAACAAGGAAGTGAAAGGTAAGATTCTTGTATCATTATTCCCCTTTGTTTGCAATGAATTTTAATTCTTTCAATGTGCCTAAAAATTATGCCTTGGAAGAGTTGTGAATAATAAGGGAGAAGCTTGGTTCAAGAATTTGACCTACCAAATAAACAAATGAGCATAGTGAATGGTGTGCCATGTAATTCATAAACATGAAACTATTTTTTGTACAAAAGCAAGTTATCATTGCAACCGTTGAATTCACTTTTGAAATAGTTGCTCGTCCAATCAAATTGTATTGTTTAAAATATTTTTGTGTTTTTTCTATAGTTGGGATTTAAGGACAATTTTTTCATGTTTGAAAATTATGTTTTATCTCTTTTTCTATTAGTTGGAGCAAGTCTATTATTCATTTTCATTTAAATAAATTAGGAAAATAGGGAGACATTATATATTCTGGAAAATATTTAATCCTGAAGTAGTGAATGCATGTTTAATCCATTAAATGCAAATTGTGCAAGATGTGTTGGAGAGCTGGTGGGTATGCAAGCAGTGAATGAATGGTTAATTCATGAAATACCAGGGGAATGTTGGATTTTATTTGTGCTAATTCTCATTTGTTTATTGTTTGTTGAAAATGTTGTGTGTTTTTATCTCTCCATGTTCTTTATTCTAGGAACAATACACTACTGGTGAGTGGCTCATATGCCTATTTAAGATACTTTATAACTCAAAGTATTGCTTGTTGTTACAAGGGCTAAGGGGAAAAATGGGCATAGTATATAACATATGCTATGTAACTAATAAACATGGAACAGTTGAAGCCAAGGAGTAGGTGACTATTGCAACAAACAAGAATTATCATAGGAAAAAATGAATTCTTTGAGAAAGGTCTTGTCAAATGTGGAGGAATTCAATGCATTGACTATGTATTCATTGCTTGAGTAGCCATGAGCCTATTGACAAAGCTCACAAAATTTTTATTTGATGTTTGGATGTTTGCAAAAATTTATCGCATTGGTCTATTTTTTTGCAAACTTTATCATGTGCTTCTGTGTTTCATGTTTATGAATAACATATTATCTTCCACAATTTGAATTTAATAGACTATTGTTTCTAATTTGCCAGTCATACCATTTAATGCATTAAACATCCATTGACTACTTTAGTACCTACAACCCTATTGCCAAAGTTATCACAATTTGCATTCAATTCGTAATTTTCTCATTTTCATTTATAATACTTACTTGGGCAATCGAATTTGGTTGTCTTGCAATAGGTCTACTATTCATCTTTTAAAGTAAATTAAGAAAGTAGGACATTGTATATTTTGGCAGATATATAATCACTGGATGCAAATTGCACAAGCTTTGCCAACGAGCTGGTTGGCACTACAATAGTGAATGCATGATTAATGCACTAGGTCTATTATTGATTTTCATTTTAAAAAATTAGGAGAGTAGGAAGACACTATAAATTATGGAAAATATTTAACCAATGAATTGCATATCTCATGATTGAAATTGTGCATATTTCTTATTGAACATGCTATTCATAAACATGAAACACAGAAGCACACAATAATTTTTTTCAAGCAAGGTCTTGTTGACTGTGGAGGCATTCAATGCATTAACTATGTATTCATTGCTTGAGTAGCTACCAACCTATCAACAAAGCTTGCAAAATTTGTATTTAGTGTCTAGATGTTTGCAAAATTTTATCGCTTTGGTCTATTTTTTTTTCAAAAAATTTCGCATGCTTTTGTGTTACATGCTTATGAATACCATATTATCTCACACAATTTTTATTTAATAGACTATTGATTCTGATCCGCTAGTCATACCATTTAATGCATTAAACATGCATTGATTGCTTTAGTACCTATCAACCTGTCACCAAAGTTGGAACAATTTGCACCCAATGATTAATTTTTTGTAAAATATATAATGTCCTATTTTCCTAATTTACTTTAACAAAAATGAATAATAGGCTTACTCCAACCAATAGAAAAAGAGATAAATTGTTTATTATCTCTCAATTTCAAAGGAAACCATTACAATAGTAATCTAGTCCTTCGCTTCAACCGATCCATGTCATATTTCATCGACTAATCCCATTTTTACACTTAGGCCTTATAAGAACAAATAATACTTCTAGTTGCAGGAGGGAAGAAGTATTGATATTAGGACAAGGGCTGCAAATTAAGTGACTTTGTAGAATGAATACAGTTGTAGCAAGTTACTATTGCAATTGTTGAATATTCCTTTGAAATAGTTTATTGACCAATAAAATTGTATTGTTTAAAATATTTTTGAAAAGCTTGTGTGTTTTTAGCTCTAGGTTCCCCTCTTCCATGTTTTTTATTCTAGGAACAATGCACTATTGGTGAGAAACGTGTCTATCTATTTATGATACTTGATAACTAAAGTATTGATTCCTGTTACAAGGGACAAGGGGACGAATGGGTATAGTAAATGGCATATGCTATGTAACCCACAAACATGGAATAGTTAAAGCGAAGGAGTAGGTGACTATTGCAACAAATAATAATTATCACAAGAAAAACTAAATGCTTTGAGCAAGCTCTTGTCGACTATGGAGGAATTCAATGTATTAAATATGTATTCATTGCTTGAGTAGCCACTAGCCTATCAACAAATCTTACAAAATTTGTATTTAATGTCTGAATGATTGTAAAACAATTATCACGTTGGTCTATTTTTTAAAAAATTTATTATATGCTTATGTGTTTCATGTTTATGAATAACATATTATATGTCATTTTTTTAGTTGTGGAGTCCTATAATGCATTAAATATGTATTCATTGCTTGGTTAGCCATCAGTCTATTAGCAAAGCTTACAAATTTTTTATTTAACATCTGAATGTTTGCAAAAATTTATTGCGTTGGTCTTGTTTTTGCAAATTTATCATGTGCTTATGTGTTTCATGTTTATAAATAACATATTATATGTCATGGACTAGTCTCATTTATTTATTTTTTCCTTGTGATAAGCACCATTGCTTCCAATTGGAGTCGGAGGAAAAGATCTATATGATTGTGAATATTTTTGGTTGTTGAACAAGAAACTAGAAGGTCGGATTCTTGTATCAGTCTTCTCCTTTGTTTCCAATGAATTTTAAGCCTTCCAATGTGTCTAAAAATTATGCCTTAAAAGAGTTGTGAACAATAAAGGGGAGGTATGGTTCAAGAATATGACTTACTGAATAGACAAATGAGTATAGTGAATGGCATACCATGTAATTCAAAAACATGAAACTATTTTTTGGCCAAAAACAAGTTACTTTTGCAATCAGAGTTATGTGTAATTGCAAACATGTGATTTGTAATCCATATGCAATGTTTCTCTTTGAACACTGATCATATTGTATAAATCAAGTATATTTTCCCATATCTATTTTTCTATTCACTACAGTGGATTTAATATTTATTTGCTTGCAAGCAAATTAGAAAAATTGAAGCACATGATAAATTTTGGAAAATATCTCTAATGCATCACAAAGCAGTGAATGCATAGTTAATGCATTAAATACTATGCCAATACAAGCATAGTTGCTGGATTTTCCTTTGATATGGTCAACTGGTGGGACAAATTCAATAATCTAAATATATATATAATTTTATTTCTATAGTGAGTTTTGTTTGAGCAATTTTCCTAATAAAGCAATGCTTTTTTAGCCCAAAGGTTAGAATGCTAAATAGGTGTAAACAAGAAGGCCTATGTATGCTTTGACATTCTCCATACCTAGTACATGTAGACTAGTTGCATGGAGGGTAAGAATGGTAGGGATGTTACATGTAAAACAATGCATTTCATGCATTCACAATTAACAAGACCTTGCCTAGAGCATTTAGTTTTCCATATGTAGCTTGCTTCATGGCTTTTATTATTTCATTTTTATGACATATGTACTTTGGTATGATTTCTAAGTTAGGTTTTCTAAACAATACAGTAATAGCCATCTCCATTTGTTTTACCAAATAATGAAATTTCTTATATAATGAATATCTAATACTCTACAAGGCAATAAAAACTCATCTCTATTGCATTTTGCAATATTCGATTGTTCTTTTACAGATTTCCTTTGCCTTTGAAACAATAAACCACTTCTCTATGCCCCAACGTTCTTCACATAATTTGTAGATCATATTCTAATGCATCAATCAAAGGAAAAATTTGTTTCAAGTCTATATTGTCACATGTTTACATATAACACCCTTGCCATTTTCACTATCCATGCACTCAGTCAACAATGCATAGATAAGAATTCTCGTTTATACCTGTTAACCATTAACACAGTACGAGGTATTGGGATTGCTCCACACCACTAGCCTCACCATATTGTTTTTGGCAAGACTTTTCAATGATGTAAGTCCTTCAATATTTGAAAGGAAATTAATTATATTTAAACCTGCAATCTAGCTATAAAGTTGTTATTCCTATTGACTTTAATTTTTATGGCCTATTTTTCATGGGCATATGTTTTTTCTAAATTTAGGGTAAATAAAACTAATTATAATTAGTTTATTTAATTGAACGAATCAAATTTAGAAATACTATTTAAATATATTATAAAAATATATATAGATGGTTAAAATATTCAAATATAATATGGCACTAAAGAAGATAAAATACTTTTGAATTTTTAACTTATTAATAATATTTATATTTTATATGTCTTCTATATAATATAAAATAAAATACTTTTATATTTTTAATATCTCCATTTTGTAAAATGATTTTAAATTTTGAACTTATTACAAATATTTTTATTTTATGTCTTACATATCTAGTCAAAACGATTTATATGTTAACACACCTGTCCTCCATACCCCAAAAGGCATTTATCCACCAACACACCCAAAATTTCTAGTGGGCCCCCCCGTCAGTCCTCGTCATCCAGAAGTTGTAAGTCATAATTGACCATTAAACATCCTTGTATGATATTTGTGTGCAACGTTTGTCTTTGGTATTTTCTGCATTTCAGTGTTTTTCCTAAACTACCTGACAGAATGGGTGGAGATCGTGTTCGGACGGAGCCGGATAGTTGTGATGAATTCTGGAATAACCCTCTGGTCTGGCACATTTGCATGGAGGGAGGTATTGCCCCGCTTATGGAATGACTGGTCGGCCATGATCAGATTCTTTCGGGACAATTTGCAAGTTCTTGGAAGGACATAAGGGTTTCTGTTGGGGGGATTTCGTTTGAAGTTAGCGAGGAGGTCATTGCACAGGCTACGAGCTTGAGGTGGGATGGGAAAAAATATCCTAAGCACACCAAAAAGCCAAACCACGAGAGCCTTAAGGCTTTCTTCAGAGGTGAGGAGACTCCAGTCAGGAATCAAGTGAGGTTCGAAAGAGCTGAGCTCCCTAAGCCGTGGGATATGGTCTGCATGGCTCTGATGAAATATGTGACGCTGGAAGGTAGGTACAAAACTTGTTTTTTCGATCATTTCCCTCTGCTTAACCATCTCAGACATAAAATGTTGCTTAGCTTTCCATTTTTCCTTCTTATGGACCTAGAAAGCTCGATGGATAAATGTAATGCGATGGCCTGTCGTAATCCTGGTGATCTCCTGCCTCTCCCGCTCCATCAGGGGCTTATCCTTTGCATGTACCACTTCCATCTTACCCTCTACCCGCCTAAAGCCATCACTATCCATGTTGAGAATATTGATCCCATTTCTTCGATTCATATCTCCCCGACCGAGTCCATGAGCCCTCCTCGGAAGCCTGTAACTGATAATGTGGGGAGTGTCAAAACCAATTTGGCCACTAAGAAGCTTAAGGGTGGGTTAGGCATGGCTCATGCTAGGACGGTGGAAGGGATTTGTGAGCTAAAGGCCACCCAGGTTGACATGGTTGCTAATGTCACTAAGCCGAAAAAAGGAAAGGAGAAAGGTTTGCAGGTTACGACTGTTAAGGAAGGCAAGGGTAAGGGCAAGAATGCAGTTGGGATTGATTCCAGAGGGGAAATGGTTGTGGGGACCACGGAGCTAACTGGTGGGGAAAGTGTTCGGAGGAGATCGGGGAGGCTGGCCAAGAACAAAAAAAAGAGATTAATTATTAAGGACTCGGAGGTGGAGCAATCAGACAGCAAGGGTTACAAGGAGGAAGAGTCTGACGATGAGACTGATAACATGGGGGAGAGGCCCCTGCCTACTCTGATGGATAGCAAGACTCCTCACCATAGCTCTGACTCGCACACTCCGTGTAATGCCCCGCCAAGTAACCTTAAAGGAAGTTGCAATTGACATCATAAGTGAACCAATTTTTTTTATAAAGTGCATTTAACATACACATTCACTTACTAATTAACAACAACCTCTAAGGCTACAAGGTTAGGATTACTTAAACCCACACAAAAATATTACATATAACCATAGCCTTATGAACTGTATGAAATAAACATCATACATCATAAGAATACCACATAACATCATAAGATAATCAACTAAGATACAATCTCATAAACATTATCTTAAACCAATAGATACATCACTCATTCCCAGAATGAGGCAATAGTACTCAAGGTTACAATTACAAAATTCCACCTCATAATCATAAGAGGGATAAAATAACTTATACAAGCTGAAAATATTACAATGCAAGAAATTACAACACGAACCGCGAGCTGTCCATCTGGATGTCTCGCCACCAAGTACTGAAGATAGACGGGGACCCAACGGTTTTGGTGCATGTTCCACCCAACCAATGTGGTACCCGAAGGCCCACCCCCCATGCTAGGAGATAGTAACAAAGTAACATGGACAAAGATTCTACTACCTCTAACCAAAGGCAAACTCAAACTGACTCATACTGTTATAACCAACCAAATGAATTAACATGTACAACTCAATAACCATACAAGTACGAATCAAGTACAACTCATTCACCATACAAGTACGAATTAAATACAATATATGTACAAATCTAATACAATACAAGTACAAATCAAATACAATACATGTACAAATCAAGTACAATACAAGTACAACTCCAACATCACTGACATAGGTCACATTGCTTCCAGACATAAAGTAGATCAAGTATGTTCAAATAACCATACACATAAAACAATTAACAATAGTTGTTATAGATAGAGTGTCATCGCAAGGTTTGTCATGAGATCTCCTCTGGGCATTCTTCATAGGCTCCGGCACAAGTAATCCTGGTGGCCTCAACCGAATCCCGGCACTCATACTCACTCATGCGGAATCAACTACCTCTCACAAGAGCAAGATAGTTGATCTTGCCATTCCAGGCCTTCTCACTCATCCCAAGTCTAAACAAGCCCTTGTGTCTATGAGTGAGGATTAAATTATCTTGATTAGTGTGAAATGCATCCTAATCATCTAAGTTCATTAATTTAATTATCACTTGATTAACTCACTTTTGAAGGTTACTCGGTTTACCACTTTGGGCTCCGGCCCCTAACAAAAGCCACTCTTCTAATAGACAACACACACCCAAACAATCCACCAAGGGAAACAAAAGTGCATACCAACTGGGCATCATAATCCACTCCAACACAAGGAGGATACAAATAATAGAACTCACTCCAACATCTTGGAGGCAACAAACATATAGTCCACTCCTTTCACAGGAGGTACAAAAGATCTCACTCCAAACATCTTGGAGGCAACAACACATAGTCCACTCCTTTCACAGGAGGCAACAAGATGAAACCACATAACAAGGTCACTCCATACAAGGAGACACGGATCCCATAATCCGCTCCTAACCAAGGAGGTGCAAACATCCCCGTTCGTGAAAATCGGGTAAAACTGAAAAGACGCCATGCACTACCCAAGGGAAAACAACTGGATGGCCTAAAGATTCAACAACCTTTATCCTCTTAGTTCTTCTGGAAGACTTATAATTTAGGACTAACACTAAATCCCAAAACCAATAATGCAACTTGACGACATAGCAACAAAAGCATTCAAGTCATCAATCAAATCTAATATTTGGATTTCCTAAATCCATACTCATTCAATAGGTAGTGTTGACAAAGTCAAAGACACATTAACTAGATCATCTAAAAATAATCATAACCTCTATTTCCCTTTTCATTATTGGAATCTAAAACAATTAAACTTACTTCCCTTTACTGAATACAGAGAATTAAATCCTTTAAGATAATCATGAGGAAGATACTACTTTTGGATATACTAAATCCATACATCTTTCATAATCCAATCACAATGATTCAATTAATCTAAATAGAAATTAATAAATAACATAATTGATTGCCTCATCAATAAAAACTTTTTAATTTACTTTTAAATCGACACAAATCCATGCAAGTAAATTTTTTCCATTTCCTAACCAAATCTTACATCTCATACAATTTTCTATTTAAAATATTCAATCACTTTAATATAATAACATATTGTTTCTCTATCTATTTTCCATATGCACTAATCAATCCATTTTAAATCTCTATTCAATAATACATTGCATGCATCTCATTAAAATAAAATACGATAATGAATTTTACACTTAATATATATATATGCTCCATATTATGTGGACACCAAATATATATATTAATAAATTTAATTACATAAATTCATTAATATTCCATTCACAATGACTAGATTACTCTATGGAACTAAATAAAACATAATAACTATTTACCTTTTTCCATATAGTTAGTTCCTAAATTTACTTTTAATGCAACCTAGCACTATTGCAAACAATCTTTTCAATTTTCTATCCAGAGTCTATGTTTTTTCAACTATCCATTTAAAACATGCAATTTCATCAATGTATAAAAATATGTTTTGGCTTATCTATTTGACCACGCATTCATATTGTTTCTAATTAAATCTCATTAATTAAAACAAACATTTAAATATAAATATTTCTATAATTCATCAATATATTTAAATATCTTTTTCCTTATCAATTTTGACCATACATTCAAAACTTATCATTTAAATTTTTCATGCAAAGCTAAATTACACGCACTCAAATAAAACAAAGTAAATACTGATTGAAAATACTCATGAATATATATATATACATTTCAATATATTTTCTTCAATCATATTAACAAAATAAATATTTTCTTTTAAATCAAATAATTATTTCTATTAAAAAATATCTTTCTCTATACATTTTCTACACATACAAATCATTTCTTTTAGAACACTAATAATGCCCAATTTGCAAACAGTAGAATAAAATACGATAAAATATTATTTATTCTCTCAAATGGATATATACCTTCACTATATATATACTAAATATAAATTAATATATTTAAATATATTTAATCATTAACATATCTTCTATCCTTTGCAGAATATCAAATTGATTAATTCAAAATAAAATATCCTTTATCATCAATATTCCAAAATATAAATATATTTTTCCAATTAAATCAAATTAATAATTGGACCTTTTACATATGGATTTAAATTTCACAATTCAATTTTAAATTATGCATTCTTTAAATCAAATATTTAACATGCCATTTTAAAATAAACAATAATTTCCCCATCTGTTTATAATTTTAATTCTACTAATCTAATATACAAATTTTATTTAAACTAATATAAATAAATATAATACTTTAGTATTATAAATTATAATATAAAATATTATTAAATAATATTTTAATATTATAATAACAATACATAAAATATTAATATTTATAAATATCAATTTATTATTATTTTATTTTCAGAACAGCAATGGGAAAATAATTTAACAGCAGTCTCATGTTTCAAGCATAACTCAAAAACTACGATCTGGGTATTTCCCATTTTTGGAAAGGGGTTAGAAAATTGCAAAATGCAAAAACCCTTTAAATTTCTTGAAAACCCAGTTTGTAAAAGTGAATTTATAGGCGACACAATCAAACCATTTTACCATGAAAATATAACTATACTGCAGATTTTAAAATCCGTTTTTTGATAATAAACAGAGGGTTTTATTTTCTAAAAACATTCTAAATGCATTGTTCAATCTCTATGTTTGATTTCAATAACAATAAAATCAATTTCTCCAAATAATTTAAATTCAACTAAGGTTTTCACAATTTTCACTCAAGAATTTTCACAAACAAAGGCTGTAAATTTGTTTAATTCTTTTCCTCTAAAATCAAATTTATTTTCTAAAACAGATTTAACAAACATATCTTTAATCATTATTATTTTAAAAAAAAAAATCAAGAACAATAAAACACAAAGAGGAAAACCTGGTACAAGAAGCTACAGGAAGAGATGAATTTCTTATGCAAGCCTCCTCCAAAGATTTCTTGAATTTTTTTCAATCCTGCAATGAATCCAATCCAAAATCCAACAAATGAAAACAATCTTTCCTTCAATCAATTCTACAATCAAACTTTCTTCAAACCCTTGTGCAAATTTTCCAAAATTTCTTCTCTGCTGTAAAAATGTATTTTTTTCTTTTTAAAAGATTTTTCTGCCCTAAAATTAAAACATGTATTCTTTATAAATCAAAAATACCTAATACACCCTAATTCACATTACATGCAAATTAGATATTTCAATTTCAATATTTACAACCCTAATTCACATTACATGCAAATTAGATATTTCAATTTCAATTTCAATTTCACCTTCAATTTCAAATTTCAATTTCAATTTCACTTTTGGAAAACCCACTTTCAATTTAAAATGCAATTTCAAATAATAAATTAATTTCCAAAGTTGCAACCAATTTCTCAAATAAACATTTAATTACAATTTCCAATTTAATTCCCACACGTCTAAATTAAATTCCAAAATTAATTTCAATTCTTTTATTTCCTTCCATTCTCTTGCATCACGTTTAATTAATTAATTTAATTATTTAATAACTAAATTCAACCCCTTGGATTAAATTTAATTAATTAAATAAATTAAATATAATTAATTAATTTAAATATAAACTTTTATCCACATTGCATTATTTAAATTAAATAACCATCAACATGATTTTAAATGCAATTATTCTAAATATTTATTTCCAAATCAAGAATGCTTCAGAAATAAATAACATTAAAACAAGACAGACAATAACTCGACACACACAACTGACGACACACTAAGGCTAGGGCATAGACTTGACACATGTTACCTAGCTACTATCTCCTGTTCAACTTAACCGTTGGATCGACACGCTCAAACCTGTGAAACCAGGTGGAGTCAATTTCATGTACCTGCAATCTTGCAACCAAGTAAACAACATCATACAATATATCTAGCATATAATACACACCGTGAAGAAGGAATTACGGATTCGCAGGGCGCTCGCAAGCGAGTGATGCGAAACCGTCCTCTTCACCAATACACTCATCGAAACTGACACTTCCATCATAATTCCAATAGACTCATAATAACATCTCATGCTAACTCTACAACATCATTAATCCATAATACATGTGAAACAATAATCAGATAACTACATCCCACAATAATGTTGTCGCTCAATAGTAGCAATCAAAACATCATAACAAAATGTATCCAATATCAAAGTAACTACAACCAAACATAGCATAAAGCAACTTGAACAAAAATCAAAACGGAGGGGTGTTACACTCCGTTGGTGAATGAGCTTGGTGAGATTCAAGAGACTAGGGATACTGGGAAAGATTCGGACATGGTGGCGAAGAGATTGAACACCCTAGACAAAAGATTTAGGGGCTTGACCTGCTTCACAATGAAACTGAGCCACTTTGTTACTAGTGCACTGTCAAATGTCATAAAAGAGGAACTGGAGGGGAATAATAGCCAAGAAAACAAATAATGGGTGGGCGATGAGGCGGTTGACCTCCTGATCAAGAACTGTGATGATGCCAGTTAGTTGCGCCTGTTGGTGGTATGTTGGTTGTTTTTCGGTTGTTTGTGTACTGTCCCTGGGTTGTCTCTGGTTTTTTTCTGTTAATGTTTTATGTTGTTGTTTAGTTCCTTTTTGGCCCTAGTGGCTCGTTGTGAGGGGTACAACACCCCGTAAATGTTGTTTAACTTTTCAAAAACTATGTTTAGTAAATGTTTTTTTTTTAAATATAGCCTTCTTTATTTCTCTCAATATGACATTCACTTTGCCCATTTCCCTATTACTATCTTGACAAATAAATTCTCCACCTTCATACTAAACCAATTTAAATTCCTAAATTGCTTTTATATAAAAAAATATTAATATTATTTAACAAGCACACAAAAAATATGAATTTTAATATAAACTTGTTCCAACAAGTTTTAGTGCACAAAAACAATAAAAGAATTTCAAAATATCAATAACAAAATCCACCCTCTATATTTTTCTGCGTTCAATACAAAACTCTAAATTTCAACTAAAATTAATCAACATATACTAGAATCTTACATTTAAGTTTTACTATTCATTTAAAAAATCTTGATCTATAAATTTTGTGAAAAACATTTTGTAAATCAATTGTTGTAGCTCAGTAAACTTTCTGGCCTCAAAATGCTTCTAATTTAAATAGGGGGCAAAGGACTATATCAATGTAGTTGTATTCATTCTACAAAGTCACTTAAGTTACGACCCTTGTCCTAATATCAATACTTCTATCCTCCTGCGACTAGAAGTATTATTTGTTGTTATAAGGCTTGATTGTACAAATGGTTATAGTGGATGACATATTCTATGAAACCAAGATACATGGAACAGTTGAACCCAAGGAGCAGGTTACTATTGCAATAGTCTCATTTACAATTGAGAGATAATAAACAATTTATCTCTTTTTTCTATTGGTTGGAGTAGGCCTATTATTCAATTTTGTTAAAGTAAATCAGGGAAAAAGGAGAACATTATATATTTTTCATCTATTTAATCACTAGATTTTTGCGGCAGGGTGGTAGGTACTAAAGTAATCAATGCATGTTTAATGCATTAAATGGTATGAGTGGCGCATCAAAAACTATAGTCTACTAAATGCAAATTGTGTGAGATTTGTAGGTGGGCTTGTGGGTACACAAGTTGTGAATGCATAGGTAATGAATGAGATTTCAGAGAGACGGTCAGTTTCAATTGTGCTAATTCTCATTTGTTTATTGTTTGTTGAGAAACTTGTGTGTTTCTAGCTCCAGATTCCCCTCTTCCATGTTTGTTAAGTCTGTTGAGCTCTTGAATGCTGGAGGAGCCATAGAGTTTTGTTTGAGAAATTTTCCCAATAACTTAGTTTTTGTCACTAAATCAATAACCATTAGCATTCACTTTATAACAAAACATAGGGAATGCATCAAACATTTTTAGCAAAGAAATGCCAACAAAAAGTGCCTTAAGGAACATGATATGCTAGTGTTAGTGATAGGGACCAATCCCAATATTTGGTAGAATATTGTTGCTACATAAAGCAATATTATTTTAAATGACTTGTTCACTGTAGAGGTATACAATGCATTAACTCTGGATTCATTGCTTGGATAGGCACTAGCCTGCCAACAAAGCTTGTCAAATTTGGATTTAATGTCTAGATGTTTGCAAAAATTTATCGCGTTGCTCTATCTAGCTTATTTGCTTAAAGTAAAATGACCATGGAGGCATTCAATGCATTAACTATGTGTTCATCGCTTGGGTGGCCAACAATCTATCAACAAAACTCACAAAAAAATTGTATTTAATGTCTGGATGTTAACAAAAATTTATCACATTGGTCTATTTTTTTGTGTCCTTCTATGTTTCGTGTTTATGAATAACATACTATATGTCATGGACTGTGCTCATTTTCCTAATTTCTCCCTGTAACAAGAACCATTGCTTGCAATTGGAGTTGGAGGCAAACATCTATATGGCTGAAAATATACTTGGTTGTTGAACAAACAACTAGAAGGTCAGATTCTTGTATCATTGTTCCCCTTTGTTTCCAATGAATTTTAAGTCTTCCAATGTGCCTAAAAATTATGCCTTGGAAGAGTTGAAAAGAACAAAGAAAAAGCGTGGTTCAAGAATTTGACTCGCTGAATAAACGGATGAGCATAGTGAATGGCATGCCATGTAATCCATAAACATGAAAATATTTTTTTCCCAAAAGCAAGTTACTATTGCAATTTTTGAATTCACTTTCAAATAGTTTCTTGGCCAATCAAATTGTATTGTTTCAAATACTTTTGTCTTTTTCCTATACTTGGAATTTAAGGACATATTTTTGGTGTTTGAAAATTATGTTTTATTTCTTTTTCTATTGGTTGGATTAGGTCTATTAATAATTTTTGTTCAAGTAAATTAGGAAAATAGGACATTATATATATATATATATATATATATATATATATATATATATATATAATAGGATTTGATTTGATAGTATGGCTTGTGTATGAAGTGCATTGAGCGTATTTCAACAACAAAGCTCACACAATTTGCATTTAATTCTTAAATAATTGGTATATTTTATTAAGTGCTTGTGTGTGTCATGTTTATGAATAGCATGTTATATGTCATAGATTGTGCTCATTTTCCTAAATTGTACGTATAATAGGAACCATTGCTTACAATTGAAGTGGGGCACAAAGATCTATTTTGCTGCACATAGACTTAGTTCTTCAACCAGAAGCTACAAGGTTAGATTCTTGTATCATTCTCCTGCTTTGTTTCCAATGAATTTTAATTCTTCCAATGTGTCTAATAATTATGTATTGGAAGAATTGTGAACAATAAAGGAGAACACTGGTTCAAGAATCTAACTTCCCAAATACACAAATGAGGATAGTGAATGACATGCCATGTAATTCATAAACATGAAACTATTATTTTCTCAAAAGCATGCTACTTTTGCAATAAGAGATATGCATAATTACAATCATGGGATATGCATAGTTTTCTAAAACGAAAATCAATAATGGACCTAATGCATTAATCATGCATTCACTGTTGTAATGCCAACCTGCCTGCTGCCAAAGCTTGTGCAATTTGCATCCAATGATTAAATATTTTCCAAAATATATAATGTCCTATTTTCCTAATTTACTTGAAAAAAATGAATAGTGGACCTGCTCCAACCAAGGTATTCAGTTTTCCCTTTCGTAATTCTGATTTGTCTACTATACTTGAAACCGAAAGGAAACAATTGTATATGTATGAGAACTTTTGTCCTGCTATGACTAGAAGTATTGTTTTCTATTGTAAGGCCTAATTGTACACATAGGCACAGTGGATGACATATGCTATGTAACCAAGATACATGGAACATTTGAAACCAAGGAGGAGGTTACTATTGCAATGGTTTTATTTTCAATTGAGAGATAATAAACAATTTATCTCTTTTCCTATTGGTTGGAGTAGGTCTTTTATTCATTTTTGTTAAAGTAAATTAGGAGAATAGGAGGACACTATTACTGAAGTAGTCAATACATGCTTGATGCATTAAATGATATGACTGGCGGGTAAAAAATAATAGTCTATTAAATGCATATTGTGCAAGATAATATGTTATTCATAAACATGAAACACATAAGCACATGATAAAATTTACAAAAAAATAGACCAACATGATTTATTTTTTTGAAACATTCAGAAATTAAATACAAATTTTGCAAGCTTTGCTGATAGGCTGGTTTCTACTCAAGAAATGAATACATAGTTAATGCATTGAATGCCTCCATAGTTGACAAGACCCTGCACAAAGTATTCAGTTTTCCCTATGATAATTCTTTTTTGTTGCAATACTCACCTACTCCTTAGCTCTCGTTGTTCCATGTTTATGGGTTGCATATCATATGTCATCTATTGTACCCATTTTTCCCCTTAGCCCTTGTAACAACAAGCAATACTTCTAGTTATCAAGTATCATAAACAAACATTTGAGTTGCTCACCAGTAATGCACTGTTCCTAGAATAAAGAACATGGAAGAGAGGAACCCAGAGCTAAAAACACACAAGCTTTTCAACAAACAATAAAAAAATGAGAATAAACACAAATAAAACCCAACACTGACCTGAGATTTCATGAATTAACTATGCATTCAATGCTTGTGACCTGACAACTATCCAACACATCTTGCAAAGTTTGCATTTAATGCATTAAACATGCATTCACTGCTTCAGTACCCACCAACCCATTGCCAAAGCTTGCACAATTCACATCCACTAATTAAATATTTGCCACAATATATAATGGCCCCCTATTTTCGTAATTTAATTAAGCAAAAATGAATAATAGACCTACCCAACCAATAGAAAAAGAGATAAACCATAATTTTCAAACACAAAAAATATGTCCTTAAATCCCAACTATAGGAAAAAGACAAAAATATTTGAAACAATACAATTTCATTGGCCAAGTAACTATTTAAAAAGAAAATTCAACAATTGCTATAGTAACTTGCTTTTGGCAAGTAGTACTTCTAGTTGCAGCAGTATAGATGCACTGATATCAAGACAAGGGTAGAAAGCATTTACTGCTTTTAGAAGGTCTTATTAGAAACATGGGAACAATTTTCCCTCATTCCTAGAAAAAAGCAACATAACTAACAAGTAAAAGCTCCACTAGTTAATAATTTTTTTATTCCAAGGCCTAGTAGCCTATTTAATAACAAACTACAAAGTTTAGTGAGCTATAACAATTGATTTACAAAATGCTTTTCCCAGAATTTGCAGATCATACTCTAATGCATCAACATATGGAAAAATTTATTTCAAGTTAATATTCTCATACATTTATACACAACTTGTCCACCTATACG
The DNA here is from genome assembly GCA_007115665.2 of Sequoiadendron giganteum. Taxonomy (NCBI): domain Eukaryota; kingdom Viridiplantae; phylum Streptophyta; class Pinopsida; order Cupressales; family Cupressaceae; genus Sequoiadendron; species Sequoiadendron giganteum. The sequence goes on along the minus strand of CM021100.1, from coordinate 35,363,580 downwards.
AGATGTGTAGGATGTGGAAGCATAGACAAGCCTTCCCGTTTACATCTGTTTAGCATTGTAACTTTATTCTAAAAGAGCATTTCTTTATCAGCTATTGGGATTACTCCCTTTCACTAACGTAAGAATATAATGTTCCTCAAGGAACTTTTGGATGTTGTTGTAGTTTAAGATGTTGAGTTAACATTGTAGACAATATATGCACATGTCTTTTCAATGAGCAAATGTCCTAAATACTAAACCAAACTTGGAAATCCTACGAAAGTAGGTTACTATTACAATCTTCTTATTTGCAATTGAAACATAACAAACAAAGCATTGCTTTCCTAAAAAAGTTGATTGCGTCCCCCAAGTTTTGTTATAAAGTGGATTATGTTGCTTACTGATTTACACACAAAAACTAAGTTACTAGAAAAATTTCTCAAACAAAACTCAATTAGGTATCAATTGAATCTTTGTACAATTTTCATTTAATGCTTAAATGTTTCTCAAAACTTTAATATCTATTTCTATTGTTTTACTTTTATTTTATCTATCCTTTAATTCAAACTATAGTAATAAAACCATATATATTCCCTTTCATTTAAAATTTTGAATTTGATTGGCTAGCTAAGCCTATGAAATGAAAAGCAAATGATTGCAATAGTATTGGTCTAGCATTTACTACATTCATTGAGCATTGATTTCTTTATGTTTATGAATAACATATAAGATGTCATCCAGTATGCTCATTTGTCTAATATGTCCCTGTAATAGGAACCATTGTTTACAATTTCAGTGGGAGACAAACATCTATATTACCGCAAATATAGTTGATTGTTGAAAAATAAAATGCAAGGTTAGATTCTTTGATCATTGTTCTTCTTTGTTTGTAATTAAACAATTTAACATCTACACAAAAATTCAACTATGTTGTACTACACTTATGTGCAGAGTATTAAAGATTTAACATATATACATATTAAGGCCTATTAGCATTTTGAAGAATCTAATACTTTATGCATTCTAAATGGAAACATGATATCAAAATATAGAAATGATAGATGTTGATAAGTATGAATATGCAATCTAATCACAAGTTTTCAACATAGACAATGTGCTTAAAAATAATGGGCTATGTAGAGTAGTCACATTTAAGTACAATCTTGAAGATTGTTTGTTTAATTCGTTACAAGTACTACCAAGCAATTAGTATACATCAGTCAAACTATGAAATGGAATAGTAGATTACTTTATAAGTTGCCTTGTAAAAGTAGATAAAGGTGTAATTAAATCATACAACATTGAACTAGACCCTAAAACCTTGTATAGACTGCACAAAGTGCATGATCCTGATACATATCTACACATAATGCACTTTTCCACAAAGCCAAGCACAAGCAACAATGAAATCAGCTTATGGGAAGACATGTTTTGTATTCAATGGCTATCCAAATGCTTGAATATACAAATATGTGTTTGGACAATGACATCGGGGAGAAAGTACTTGCACTTTAACAAACTAGCAAATTCACCACCATATTCTATATTGTTCCATGATGCAAACCCTTAAAAAGGGAATTTTGAACCACTTTCAAGAACCCAACTACAAAATTTGAATGGTCAAAGGCCAATAAGGTTAAATCAACTTAAAAAACTCATTAGAAGCAATTCATAATACCAAACTACCAATAGCAACAAAAGGAAAAAGCTAGACAATAACAAAAGCAATTCCATTCATACAATCAAACAAAAGTATCTCAAACATAACTCAATCGTAAGACTACAACACCTTAAGAAATTTACTAGAAATAATTAAAAAAAATCCACCTACACCTATAAGAATTCTTCTTTTCACCAGTAGAGATTTACGAAAGAAAAATTCAGGATACGCCAAAATACACATGCATAATCTGCTAAATTTTGTGTTTCAACAAGGATACTAGAATATTCAAACATGAAAAAAAGGAGATATATTATCAGCTAGTATAGTCAAGATCCATAGCATTGAAAAATTGCATATGTCGAATATGCTACTCTGCACCAAAATGGCTTGTGTCACTTAGAATTGCATTTGCACAATCTGGGAACTAGGGCACAAAAGATCTCAAATAGGACTAACAGGTTCCATCATTAATGTCTCTATTGACATTAACATAATACAAAAAGAATTACCATAGTCAACTAAGAACACACAAATAATTATTGTTTCACTCAAAAGATGAGTGGAATACAAGAATGCATTTCAAAAAGGCATGGTACGACACAATATTGTCATGGAAGCTTTAGCTCAGTTTTCCAAGACAACACTATACAAAATGCAAAATGTCTAGATAAACAGAGACTCAAAACAATTTTTGCACACCAATGATGAACTTGAACATAATAGTGGACCCATCACAACTGAAACTGAATCAGATAGTGACATAGAACATAAGAACCCATCTGAAACCTTGGTCCATGGATTCATTGAATCTAGAATATACATAGCATGCAAGAAAAAATCATTGAAATTGCATCTGTAGAACAAAAATATCTAGTTGGAATCTTTAAATACAAATACACTGACAAGATAAATTTTCCAACATTATTCTTTGGCAAGACACGTGATGATGACATGCTAAAAAACTTAACATACCACAAAATTGCATAATGGAATGTTTTACAATCAAACAAAAAGTTTGCATATCACATGACAAACATATTTTTCAAAACTATCAACATACTAATACTATGAGTCTTTTCTACAATGTCCATAAGAATATGAAAGGGACAACTAAGAGGGCAAAAGCTACTCACCGCAAATGTGAGACACAAACCAAACCTTGAGAAAATCCTAAAATTAGATATTGAATATTTTGACTTCAAAAGAATGAGAATATCCTCAGACTATACACAACAACTTAAAAAAAATGTTTTTGCAATGATACAACAACAAGGACCACTCACATTCTTCCTCACCTTCACTAGTGCTGAACAAAATTGGGATCCTTTAACAAGCATGCTACGAGAATTACACAATCAACACCAGGTAGTTCAAAAATAGCATAAGTCAATTGTTCAAACAAACATTGACAAATTTGAACTGATCAAGGACCCTATTACTTGTGTACAGTACTATAGACATAGATAACCATATATCAACAATACACTCTCCAATACTATATCACTACTTTATAGACAAATGAGGGATCAAACAAAAATATGAGCACAACAAATGCAAGACATGGAAGAAGACAAAAGAAAATGGTAAACAACTCATTTGATTTCCCTATCATATGTATTTCTACATTGTCCAGATATAAGATTTACATTTTCCTTCATTCTTGCAGAATAAAAGTCAAAAAGACCATATCAATTGAAGACTTAAATGCAAAAAAGTTGATGAAACATTCCAAGGTGGTGTGCTTATTGTCTAAAAAGAAACATTGGACAAAGTCAAAAAAACACATGAGGTACTACGTGCAGATCTCACAGACCTCAAAGAAAAAATGATAATTACATAAAATATCGGTGGAAAACTTGTGCAAGAACATTAACATAAAATAATTCCACAATTGCAAGTTTCAATATCAAGTGAGGGGACTATGATTGCATACTAATATTGATAGACACAAGAACATTTGAAAGCATGCCTCACTTTTCTGAAGACTACTACTTCATCCTAGGTACAACTATCAGCCAACTACTAGCAACCACAAATCAGTATCTAATTGGAACAATAGGTTATTTGATCATTGGTGCCAAGAAAGTAGGAAACCAATATGCAATTGATATCAAAGATGGCATAGCAGAATCTGACAAAGCGCGGGTACAAATTTCTCCCTACTATATGCCACTAATCCATTTTAACCCTTTTTTATACCATTGTGGTCTCTACTAATTTTTTTTGTAACAAAAACTAAATTTCTCATTGCCATGTAGCTACAACTGGGTCCATCTCATGAACAACAATAATTGCAAATAGAGGAACAACTACACAAGAGAAAAACTCCAGCATTTCTTTTCAAGAATATCCTAAAAAGCATAGATCAACAGAACATGTTTCACATGAGCCAATCAACATTTATTTGCAAATTGAATAACAAAAGAACAATGGACAAGCTAACTTCTTTAATGCAATCAAAATTTATAGTGACTTTTTAAATATCTTATCGCTCTTTCATTTAAATTTTTGAAACCGCCCCTTCTAACAATTTGCGTTCACATGTTTCAGGTTTCAGGCACATTAAAAGTAGCAAACACACTTTCAAATCCATTTGAAGTTTTTTGCCCGATTTGAAATTATAAATTCAACACTTATGATATGCTCCAACAGGAAAGCGCTCATTGCAGCCAATGTGACAAGGTTCAGTGAGTTACATATACTCACTTCATCCTAAAACTATCATCATAACAAATGACAAGCAAACAATCCATTGTTTAGTTCAAAACCATGTCATCTAACAACTCTTGCCCGCTCTTCAAAACATGAAATATGAAGACTACATCAAGGAAAAATCAGCAATTATATTTGTACTACGGGACTTCGTCACCAAAGGCCATTTCAGTCCCAATCAAAACAATTTTACTACAGATGCTATTTTTCTAATTGAATGAATGTCATATGCCACAACAAGGTACAAACCAATACTGATACAAATACTTTTTTATTTCTTCAATTTCCAAAGTATGTTTAAAATTATATAAAAATATCGCTCTTGTACTAATCATAATAATGACATTGCAAGTGACAAAGAAACACAAGCAAGTGCAAAGCTACTTTCCATTGCATCGACCTACACTTCTCTTTTTCGTATGCTTATGTTCCTAGTTGTTTGGCCTATATCACTACATTTCATGTTTTATGGATTAAAAATTCTTGCCGCTCTCATTTTACAGTCAACATCTTTTTCCTTTATATGTTAGACAATACTTAATTTTTCATGTTCCCCTTAAAATAGATTAAAATATAAAACATGCATGTTTTTAATGGGCAAGTTACTATTGCAATTATTGCATTTGAATTTCAGATACTTGGTTGGCCAATCAAATTCAATAGTTTAAAATATTTTTTTACTTTCCTATAGTTCCAAATTTAAGCACGTATTTTTCATGTCTCTAATCTATCACTTATCTCTTTTTTTTGTCGCATGGAGTAGGTCTCCTACTCTTCTTTGTTTAAGTAAATAAGAAAAATGGAAACACATTATAAATTTTGTCAAATATTTAATCATTAAATGCAAATTGTACAAAGATTCACTTGATACTTGATTGAGTTTTGTTTGAGCTATTTTCCCAGTAACTTAGTTTATGTGGGTAAATCACTAAGCAACAACATCCACTTTATAACAAAACATAGGGAATGCATTGAACTTTTTCAGTAGACCAACAACACCCAAAAGTTCCTTCATAAACATGATATGCTTGTGTTACTCAAAGGGACCAATCTTAAACAAGAAGGCTTGTGTATGCTCCCACGTCCTCCACACATCCTACAAGTGGACCAAGTGCATGAATGGTGAGAATAGTAAAGCTATTACATGTAAACGTGTGACAATATTGACTCAACTCCGCCTCACCAAGGAAATGGGTACAATACATGACATATGATATGTAACCAATAAATATGGAACAATTGAAGCTAAGGAGTAGGTTAAATGCAAATTGTGTAGGTTTTTTCCTTCTAAAGGCTAATGCATTCTACAATAGTAAATGCATTGTCTAATTTCCCAAGTAAAACAATAATTTTTTAGACTAAGGTCAAAATGCTACATATGTGTAAACATGAAAGCTTCCTCTTGACAACATTTTCTTGAATAAAATTGTTCCTTGTTTGATGCAATCAATTGTTATGGCTCACTGAAATTTCTAGTATGTTATTAAATAGGATCCTAGCCATGAAAAACTTTAGTGGTGAATCTTCACCAATTGGCGAATAATTGAAATTGGGACCTCTAAAAATGATGAATAGTACAAACTAAAAAGGAGATTGAATCGCCAGGCTTTTATAAAAAAAAAATTCGTCTCGATTAATTCACTTATGCATTATTTTTTAAACTAATAAATTGAATTGATTTGTCATGTAAACGATGCGTCATTGGAACTGATTCACCAGTATTTTATACTATAATTACAAATATTAATTATATTCGCCAGTAATATTATATTCCTACCATTAATTTTGGGGAAATATCACCACTAATAATAAATTACCATTTAATTTTAGGGATATTTTAGCCCTGAATAGGGATTTTATTTTTTGCCATCGATTAGATTTTTAATCGGTTGGTTGTAGGTTGATTTCGTGACCTATATGCACGTGCCTTTTAAAAGGCTTGTTGAGGCCTGAAATTCATTTTGGGCCCCAATAGGCCTTTTAAAATGTACATGCATATATGTCACAAAATCAACCTACAACCATCTGATTAAAAAGTTAATCAATGGTAATAATTTCACTTTTCACTTAGTCTTATTTTTTAATTGAGATTTCAAAAAAACACTTAATCCGTGTGTGCTCCAATGCATTTTTGATATTGAATTTATGCTTGGTGGCGAGGGGCTCTACCCCTCGACCCTGCCTATATCGCAAAAGGAGTGCGTCGGGGTTGTTGTCCTTGGAACCCGGAAGGGGGCGTTGCCCCCTCAACCTTCGCAAGGGGGCTCTACCCCCTTTACCCCATTGGTGGTTGTTGCCCTCGGGCCCCTACTTCAATATTACAATAAAAAGGGGGAACTACGCCGACCAACTATGCAAATTTTTAAAGGAGAGATTCGCCATTGTAATTAATCTTTTTTAATGATGATTCGCTAGGATTCGCCACTGTGATTATTATTTTTACCAGTTATTCATTACGATTTGTCAGGATTTTATAATGTTTTTAATAATGTGCATAGATTCACCAGGAAAATTATAGCTCTTAGCCAAGATTCACCAGGATTTTACACCTTCATTGAAGGGGGGGGGGTTTCTTAAAGTTATCTTTGATCCTAGCCCTTACAATAAAGTTTTTATTAACTAGTGGACCTTCTTTTCAATTATTTTGTTGCTCATTTTTACTCACATAAAAATTATCCCCAATTTCCTAATCAGAATTTCAAGAAACAATGAGTGATTCTAATTCAAGCACAGTGAAGATGACTCTATCAATGCAACTGTATTCATTCTACAAACTCAGCTAACTGGCCACCCTTGTCCTCAAATCAGTACTTCTGTCCTCCTTCAATTACAAGTATTGCTTATTGTTATAATGCCTTCATATTTGCCAAAAAAATATCACATATTTCTATTTTGCAAATTTTCTTGAAACAAATTCATAAGTATAGCCACTCCAGGGAATAGGTAATGTACAATTTGATTAATGTACTAAGAAAAACATTGCATATGAATTGCATATCACATGGTTGCAATTGTGCACATCTCTGACTACAAGATTATTGCAACTTTCTTATCGGCATAAATTAGAAAAATTCAAACAATTGGCATAATTTTTATAGACATTCGAAGAATCAAACTTCATTGGAAACAAAAGAGAAAAAAAATTCAAAATTTTGACCTTGCAGTCTCTTCTTCAAGAATCAAGTATATTTGCACCTATACATGCCTTTGTCTCCACTCCAACTCCAAAAAATGGTTCTTGTTACAAGCACAATTTGAACAAAACAACCACGATCGATGACAAATAATATGTTATTCATAAACATGAAACACAAAAGAACACGACAAAATTAACAATAAAATGAAAATTGACTCATCCTTTTGACAATATGCACTTCATATGCCTGGATTTTTCCCCAAAGGCAAGTTATTGTTGCAATCAATCCATACTCACTACATTTGGTGCATTCACAATTAACAAGACCTTGCCCAAAGCATTCAGTTTTTCATATCTAACCTCCTTCTTGGCTTGTACTATTTCATGTTTATGACATACCTAGCATATGTCATCTACCATTAGTTTGCTAGGACTTCTAAGCTAGTTTGAATCAATCCATAATCAATGCATTTTATGCTTTCACAGTTAACAAGACCTTGCCCAGAGCATTTACTTTTCCATATGTAGCCTACTTGTTGGCTTTTACTATTTCATACTTATGACATACATAGCATATGTCATGTACTGTTCTTTTGGTAGGATCTCTAAGTTAAGTTTTCTTAAACAATACAGTAATAGCCATCTTGTAGATGTAATGATCAGATTCAGGATTAATAAAGGTTGATCCTCACATGTGTACAACATCAGTAATTTCCATATCATACAAGTGAGGAAGGAGTGAGAATAAATATCAAATGTAGGAGACACGTCCCATAAGAGGATGTGTCTCCACAAAGTGGAGACATGTCGGCTCAAGGGGCGTGTCTCTTTATTTAACTTTTTTAGACACCGATCAAAGACTTTATCTGACCGATGCTACCAACAATTAACACTCCCTCTTAGCTAGGGAGGATAAACTCTAAACAAGTATAAGTGATATCACCTAACTCGTGATATCAGAAGATATGGTATGCTTCTGAAAGTGTCAAGTCACATGATATTCTTCATAACACATCTTCATTATTCAATACTCCCTCTTATCTAGGGAAGATAAACTCTATTAACACTCCCTCTTAGCTAGGGAGGATAAACTTCCACCAAGTAAAAGTGATATCACCTAACTCGTGATATCAGAAGATATGGTATGCTTCTGAAAGTGTCAAGTCACATGAAATTCTTCATAACACATCTTCATTATGGTATGTGCACTGACATCAAGTCACATGATGTCTACCATAATTCATGGCATATCCACGGATATAAATATCCACCATGATTATCTCTTAAGGATCACAATGATCTATAGATGATATCAAGTCCCATGATATCAATCAAAGTGTCCAAGAGATACTATCATGACATGTCCATAGATATCAAGTCACATGATATCTATCATGATAGTTTATCATTGTAGAGTCGTCACTTTACAATGTCAAATACAAGTGTTCATTATTAGAAAGATCGTCACCTTTCAATAATGTACACAGGGGGAGCGGGCCCATAAGGTCATGGAGTCACACACATGACAAAATAGTTTACACATTAAACATATTTATATATATTAGTAAAACTTATAAACAATTTGAATTTCAACATAATATCAAATTACATTTCAACTATACTAGTTTCTTCCTGAAGTGTTCTACCTTGATTCGGGGGAGAGGTGTGGTGAGAATGTCTGTTGTTTGATCATTTGTACTAACATACTCCAACTGGATCACATTCCTTTCTACCATGTCTCATAATGGTAGGGGATCTAGATCAAGGAGTCCCACAAGCAATTTACGAAGCCAAATTGCTTCTCTTGCCCTCATAAAGGCTACAATGTATTCAGTTTCTGTCGCTCTTTGTGCCATTGAAGACTATTTTCTGCAAATCCAAGAGATCATAGCCGATCCTAAACTGAAGCAACATCCTGATGTGCTTTTCTTGATTGGCTACACTCCCAGCCCAATCAAATCCAATAGTGCTTTGAAGGTATCTCAATATATGTTTTATAGCCATAAGGTGAATTTCCTTTGGCTCACACATGAACTGGCTTAGAGCATTCACTAGGACCTTCCATTTGTTGTTGGAGTGCTCTATCAACTAAGCTACTGGCCTCTAGTGGCCAGCCCATCATCAGTTTGGGTGTGGCTTATTTCCAACACCCCCCTTTAAGCCATACTGTTGGTGCTAGGGGCTCTTTTGACATTAGATCTTCTTTCCTTGAGCAATGCGATGATCTGTTCCTGTTATCAATAGATCATCAACATATAAAGCAATTATTAACATCTCACATCTCATTACTTTAAATTAAAGATTTCGGTTTGCATCATTCTTGGAGAATCCTAGTCCCAAGAGGTAGCTATCAATTCTTTTATACCAGACCCTGGGAGCCTGTTTAAGTCCATAGAGGGCTTTCTTCAGTTTGCATATTTGTCACGGAGTCTCTCAACGTGATGTCATCATGGAGTCTCTCAACATGATGCCTCATCTCAGTCTCAGAGATGAACAAGGGCTTTCACCTCATATCTCTTTATCTTAGAGAATTATGCATCACAACAAGTGATGATGTGGCTCCCTCTGAAGTACTAAGTACTTGCATCGGCCTCCTGACCTCCTTTTCCAAAATCGTCTATAATACTTGCTTTAGAGAAATGGTTTCCAACTCACACCTTTGTAGAGATTCAAGTTGTTCTTTTCAACCTCATCCCAAATCACTCTATTATGAATAGGTTTGCGGAGCTACCAATGTTAAATCCAGGTTGACAGACATGAGCAATTCTAATCTCAATTGTTGAAGAGGTACTTCAAGAATTTAGCATTTGTCCTTGCAACTTTGAATCATAGAACTCCCTTTGAAGGTTAATGCTTCCTCTTCGAAGAGACGTCTTCAGTCATTCACACAATCTCAAGGTTGCAAGCAGTGTCTCCATTTTTCAACTTAAAGGATGCATCAATCTTTTATTGAAAGCAATCTTTTATGCCTTTTGATCCGTCTTGAAAGCATTAAGAAGAGATTACTGAGAGTTCATGACTATCCAAAGAAATTTCATACAAAGTTTACTATCTCAAGTTATAGCAATAACTCGCAATGAATAGTTTGAAACTTCAAGGATCTTAAATTAGTGAACACAAATCAAGAGAAAAAAACATAATCTCTTTTACTAATCACACAAGGTTCAAAAAAATGATATAACAGAAATTTAACACAGAATACTCATCTCTTTTAAGTATTCCGGTAGATGCAAATACAGGACACTGTGTGGAACGTTGTGCTTACACTCAAATTAGTCCACAACCTTCCTTCTATAGGTTCATGGCTTGATCACAAGCCCATGTCACAAAATTTGTAGTGGTGGCTGGCTAAATTTGAATATGGTCAATGCACTCCTTAGCTGCGACCCACCTAGAATTGCTATACAGGTGCAACAAGCTCTATGATGTTCAGATGATGAAAGAACAAAGATGAACCCTAGTGCATCCTACAATGATGGATTTCACGACAGCAACAGGAACAACACTTCCATTTTTAACTCTTCTCAATAATGCTAATCTTATCACAACAAAATATAATTTGCTCAACTCAGATTTCTTGGATGCAATATGCAGCCAACATACACACCATAGAGTTAGGCCTATTAAGGCATCATCGTAGTCCATGCACAAAGAGAATGATACCGATGTGTACAACCAATCACAATCGAGATTGTAATTCTCTTTTCATCCCTGAGTTACACTCAGAAATTTTCACAACTAGCATGAACTTTTTCTAGGAGTGCGAATTATGATGAATAATGAACTTGTAAGACTATCTCAATGTTCACATTTGTGATGCACTCTGATTCCTATTGCAACCCACCAGATTATGAACCAGATGCAACACACTCACTGGCAACACATGATGAATGAAAGGTAACACCAAGGGATCTCATCCCAGAGATCACTACAACTTTTATCACTTTATTGCAAATGCCCTGACAGTGATTCCTTTCATATTAAGATCTTCATAAACGCTTATGCAACAATTCTTCTAACTTGAACCCATAGTGATATACTCATTAAAGATTTGGATACTCAACCAGATCTTGAACTCAATGTCGATGCCGAATCTATCATGCTCAAAAAAATAAACTATTGTTGAACCTTGCCATTCAAAACACTCAACGACTGACACAACTATGTTCCAATCGACGCACAAAAGATGACAATACTTAGCAATGATGAAAAATGACGATGTCGTCACCAAGAGACAGATCACTTCACCATGACAAAGGACAAAATAGCACAATACGAAGGCAATACAAAATTATATGATTCAATGCTACTTCCCTATGCCTTCTTTCGAGAGCTCCTCCCGTGCTTTCTTACCTTCCTTTGCCCAAACCCGATCAATTTCACGTTTCAATTTTGCTCTATACCGGACACGCACTTGGTATTCAATATTTTTCTCCTTGTTTTCATTATAATTTTTTTTTTTTTTCAGGCAGTCGTTATGCTTTCCCGGTTGCAGTTCGTCCGCGCTTTTGTGGCTCAATAGATGGAAGCTCGTGCTTCTTCATTCTATGATAATTGAGTTTAAGGAGACTCCATAATCGAGCTCCTCCTCCTATAGCACAATCCTCGTACATATAGTGATAGATTAATTGACCACCCGACCGTTCACATCTATAATCGTTGCAGACCTCTGACACATAATACAATCAAGTTCGGTTCATTATAATTTATCAAAATACTTGACTCAGATTATTACAGTTAATGCCACGCAAGATTCACTCAATCCAGAAATACTCTAGATCACAGATACAGATAAGAAACGAGCTTAAGATGGCGCCCACAACTTGTATGGATGTGATCCCTGACGTAGGAATGCTCTGATCGTTCCCAACAATTAATCCCGCTTCAAATAGATTGTATGTGTCCCTAAAATCATTCACTTGACTCCTCTGTGAGTGCCGATGAAACTGTAATGAATCCCGTCACTTGTATGCTAGCACCTCTTAACAGTAGGGCTGCCTTCAAACTAAGTGAACTCCCAAGAGATATATGTATGATTTGTAGTTCCTAGACTTCCCTTGGCGCTAATGCTCAAAACTCGTGAACATTCACGAGAGTAGTATAGGACCTCCGCCGCTATAAGAGTGATGGCACCCGTGGCCAAAGCCAAAGGCTCGACCACCAGTCAGGATCAAATCCCTCTCAAACACCGAGCTCACAGGCCTTGGGTTTTTTTCGTCAATATAAAAACGCTTTCAGAATGTAAGGAATAGTGACGCCGAACCAAAGGTAGAGTTTGCAGGAGTGAGTTTGACAATGCTAAAATAAATCTGATCAATTTTGAAACTTGGCTCTGATACCATGTTGATGCAATGATCAGATTCAGGATTAATAAAGGTCAATCCTCACATGTGTACAACATCAATAGATTTCCATATCATACAAGTGAGGAAGGAGTGAGAATAAATATCAAATGTAGGAGACACGTCCCATGAGCGGATGTGTCTCCACAAAGTGGAGACATGTCGGCTCAAGGGGCGTGTCTCTTTATTTAACTTGTTTAGACATCGATCAAAGACTTTATCTAACCGATGCTACCAAAAATTAACAATCTCCATTTGCTTTATCAAATACTAGAAGTTCTTGTACATTGACTCTCTGATACTCTACAAAGCAATAACAACTTACTTGTATGACATTCTGCAATATTTGGTTGTTCTTTTGCAGATTTCCTGTGCCTTCGAAACATAACTACACTTCTTTGTGTCTCAATGTTTTTCACAGGATTTGCAGATCATACTCTAATGCATCAATCAAGCGACAAATTTGTATGAAGTCTATATTCTCACACGTTTACATGTAGCACCATTGCCATTCTCACTATCCATGCAGTCAATCGACATTTGGAAGATATGCAACATAATGAAGCATAGACAAGCATTCATGTTTACATCTATTCACCATTAACACACTACGAGGTATTGGGATTGCTTGATACCACTAGCTTCAACATATTGTGTTTCTCAAGGCACTTTTCTATGTTGTTTCCCTTCCTTAATGCATCACTTTAACGATTTGATACCAATTGTTTTTGGCAAGACTTTTCAATGATGTTAGTGGATTAACATTTGAAAGGAAATTAATTAATATTTAAACCTCCAATCTAGCTATAAAGCTCTTATTCCTTTTGACTTTACTTTTTATGGCCTATTTTTCATGGGCATATGTTATTTTCTAAATTCAGGGAAAATAAATTAAATTATAATTAGATTGTTTAACTGAATGAATTGAATTTAGAAATAGTATTTAAATATATTATAAAAAATATAAAGATGGTTAAAATATTTAACTACATGGGATAGGAATATATCATTGTACCTTATATACTCAATAAGTATATAAAAAATAAAACAAAATAAAAAATGTCTTACATATCTAGTCAAAACGATTAATATGTTAACAAATAACTATGTTTAATAAATACGTTCTCACAAATTTTACTTACAAAAATAATAAACAATTTCACAATATCAATAACATATTCCACCTATATTTTGCTTTTCACGTTAGATAGTCTTCTATTTCATTTGTTCTGCTTTTTGATGTTTAATACAAAATTCTAAATTTCAATCAGAATTAATCAACATATACTAAAAACTTACATTTAAGTTTTACTATTCATTTTACAAATCTTCAATCATATTTTCCTTTCTGCTTCCAACCTAAAAGCTTCTTAATTACGGCAAGAATTCGACAAACTGCGTCACTTGTTGAAAATTGGAACCACTATGCAGTATAATAACGAAGAAAAGAAAACATGTGATGGTTAAAAATGTAAATTGCCATTTCTTGAGCCTAAAGGAATGTGTATACTTGTTCATTTCTAAAAAGAACCAGAACTATTGCACACGGATATTCAGTAAAGCTGCGAGAGCACCCACTAGAGGGGCATTGATATATGTAGTTGGCTCTGTTTGCTCAACAATCATTCGAGTGTCTGTAAATTGGTCATTCTCGTTTGGCCCTCCAACAACTGCTCCCATTAGAATATTTGGGTTGGGCTTACCTTGGTGAAAATAATCAGTATAGCCTTGGCTGCAATGTATGTGACTGGGATGCTGTCTTATTGAGGGCATTGAGGCGCCTCTGTGATGAATATATCTGGGGAAGTTGGGCCCAAATCCCACCATGTAAGAAAAATTTAGAGGATTGTCACCCAATATGTAATCTACCTGCATATAAATGAGATTTAACATTGAGTTAGAATACCTATTTTGGTTTAGGTACCACATTAAAGTAGTAAACAATAGTACTGCATTTGAGCAATGAATAGGGTGATGTTCAAAAGGTTGTAAACAATATAATTCTATGTTTTGATTTGTTTGGGTGGTTTAGTTTAAATCATATTAAAAAATGGGTTTTTTAAAAGAAGAAAGTGATTTCAGATGAATCGTTTAAACAAAATAAAATTTAAAATATGTTGTTTAAATCTGAATATTAAAGAAAATGTAATTTCAGACGCCATCTAAACAAGATAAGACTTAAAATGTGTTGGTTAAACCTGAACATCATTTTATGATACCTGACGTTTAGCAGCAGCTTTAATTATATCAGGAGTAACTTGGACATTGCCACATGAAATGGTTTGATGTGAATGACTTAGATAACCAGCATAAGTCAAGAGTAGAAATGATATGGCAGTCACATCCTGCATGTTGCTTGCACTTCCTACATGGATTAGTCCACCTGTTTAGGAACCAGATCTTCATAAGTTCTTCATGAATCAGAATCAGAAATATGAGCAAGTGATTCATAGCTATGAATAAGATTTGTGTTACCTGGAGTGAAGGACACATGATCATTAGATGTATCGGGCAAGGCCCAGCACATGAATTTGTCTGCGTTGTTCTTAAATTCTTGCATAGAACTCAAGTTTGCGAACAAAAAATCCTGAACATATTAAAGTATAAGTCATTAGTAATTAAGATTTTCTCGGGATTTTTAAGGAGATCTTCGAAATACAGGCAATTTGTTATATTGATAAGCACAGGCATTATGGATAAATTAATGATTATAGTATCTTGTGGGTCTCCAAGCTTTTAATGATTATATATGAAAACTGTCTAGCAGATAAGACTGTCCAAAATTTGTTCCAAGATACTAGGAGTTTATCTTGTTATTGACCAGGAGCAGTTCACTAACTGATTAAGTTTTTAGCATCATATAAGCAAAAGTATTTATACTAAGCCAACTTTGTTGATTATTTTCATTGAGGTTTATAAATAAATTTATTTTAAATTTCATTTTTCTTATCGAATTCACTTGTTATTTCTTTAGTTGATGATGTTTAGGAGCTTTATGTATGGGTATATGGGATGATCCTGATCCATCTCCTTTTCTTTGTATTCTTGTTCTTACTTCTTCGGATGTTTAAGATCTTTATGTATGAGGTATATGGGATGATCCGGATCCATCTCGTTTTCTTTGTACTCTTATTCTTACCTCTTTTATCTTTATGTATGGAGTATATCAGATGACTGGGACCCACCTCGTTCATCTGATACTCTTGCTCTTACCTCTTAGCTCCATGTTTTAGTTTTGTTTTGTCCCCTATGAATTTTTGGAACAGAACTCTTTCCATCAGATATTTTATGAATATATGAATCTATTTTATAAATGATAATACTGAGACTTTTCATTAAAAAAATAACAGATATGCCATTTCAAAATTGAAAGAGTCGAAACCTAAGCAATTTATTACAAAACTGAAAGCACGAAAAATGTTGTTCACCTTGGCTAAGAGCACGTTAATCCCTGCATGTTTATCGTCCCATCCAAAAACCATTGTGTTTCCATCCCCCCCCACTGTGTCAATGTTTGCTGAAATGTAAATTCTATAAACCGGGCTTGAGGTTGCTTTACGTAACCATGCAGCAGCCCACAGTAACTCATCCTATAAAATTGAAGAAAACTTCAGTATAAAAACTTATGAAGGGTATCACTGTAATGAAGATTACTGATGGAAATCAAGAGAAAAACAATCGTACATTGTAGCCATTGGAGGTGCAGTAAAATGGGCACGCTCCTTCTACTGTGGTAGTGTAGGATGCCCTGTATTTATCAGCAAACTCGAAAGTCTGTTTGGACATGTTCAATTAAGTTTTCAAACAGTATTTTTGTGGGTTTTTTGAATATCAACAATGTAATGAAATAATCATATACAAAATATCATCAATTTTTTTATGATAGATTATTGAGTGTGATTCAAAATATCAATTAAAAAATTTCTTCATAAGATTATTGAATATGATTGAAATCAATTCAAAAACATATACAATTGATCTCAAAAACAATCTTTGGAATCAAAAATCTAATTATTATTTAATTTTGTATAAGTTTTTGATAAATCATCAATAACAGATTTAGTGTTAAATCATTCACAGTTAAATATTTTCCTGGATAATTTAAAAATAAGGATTGTTATGTGTTGCTTGTAAATGTATATAATCACTACTCACACGAATTGCAGAGTCCAGAAGTGCTTTAGCATATCCAGGATCTGAATTTTTGAAGACAATGGATGCAGCAGCCAAGGCTGCAGCAGTTTCAGCAGCAACTTCTGTGCCCGGATTTTCCTTGGTAATTTTGTAAACTGTTCTGGGAGTGTCCATATCTTCTGGTCTCTCCCAACAATGATGATCTTGGACGGGATCACCTACCTGGTGGAACATAACACTAAAGCTTGATAAATATGTGCTAATTCACTTCATTAAGATAGGAACTTTCATAGGTGAAAAAAAACGCAAAATGGTAGATTTAAATATGAAAAAGTAAAGTTGATTTATTTATATTGATAAGTTTAGAGTTTAATCAACTTCAAACTTTGATATTTAACATAAACAATTAATACTTATATTATTTCACTGTTATATCCAATCTTTTATTCTGTATTCCTCTTTAAAATTTTAATTTAAATTTATAATAAGTTCATATAATTAAATATTATATGCTTTTAAAAAAGAGTTCAAGATGGTTATATAAATATTTTATTTGATACTCTTATGATAGGATTGGATCCCATAGAGGCTTCTTAAAAAGTTCAAAGTTGAGAAAATTTCTAACTTCTACTATACTTTAATTGATCTTATATAAGATATTTGTTTTTGCTTCACCCTCTTGAAGGCCCCATAAGACCCCACCCTTAATTACAAGGGTAAATATTGTTGCAATTATCATTTTCTGTAAGGTTTTTTTAATGAGGAGAATGCAGCAAATCTGGGAGAATTTAGAAATAGACAGTTTTTCCCTAAACAAGCAACTAAAGTATGATAGGTCCTACAATAATGCAGCAAATATGGAAGAATTTAGAAATAGATAGTTTTCCCCTAAACAAGCAACTAAAGTATGTTAGGTCCTACAATTCAGGAATGTGGTATGGTCAGTTGTGACAGTGTAAGTGAGGCGAGAGAAGTGGTTTGAAGGTAGATCAATGTGGCAAAATATCTGGTTCAAAAGATGGCTTAAAACAGTTCTTTTAATGATCCATTGTTGCAATTTGGGATAGAATTTGTAGGTGAAGGAGAACCCAAAAGAAGAGCTAGTACATCACCTGCACATATATGGTGTCTGGAACTGCAGTGGCTTTGAGAAGATAATCTGTTCCCCAGCGAATTGCAGCCATAGCATTCTTGAGTTCAGAATCCATGCGCTTCCCAAATTCTATGACACTCCATGCCAACGCTGTGGTAGTGAAAGCCATGGGGAAACCAAATTTGACATTGTCCCCTGCATCATAATATCCACCCACCAAGTCAACCTGCACAACAAAACAGAGCATTCACAAATTCAATAAAGAACACAATGATTCTTGCATGGGCTCAATTTTTATTGAATTTGCAATGTTCAAAGAACTACATTTTCCTCCGAACCATCCTGAAGAGCTGAGTCATCTCTCCATTTCATGCGTTGAGTTTCAGGCAGTTTTCCTGATCTCTGACCTTCAAAGAACTTAATACACCTTGACAGAGCATGTCTATAGTCCCGACGTGAAAAGCTGCTATTTGTACCCCTTGGTAGGGCTACTAACAACATTAATAAAACCAGCACTTGAGCTCTCTGAAACTTGGCCATGATACCCATTGCTCTTGCTTGCCCTCAACTTCTTCCAGCTGAGACACAAATTAGCTCAAATTAGCCAGACATGTTTGATTAAGCCCAAAAACCAGGCATTCCATTGATATATAGATTCATCTCATGCAATCCAAAAGACAATCAAATTATGCCTAGTTTTGGTACTACTAAAATGATCTTTCACAATGAAGAAAAGACTACAGTAAGAAGTCACTGAAACAAAGGAATTAAGCAATTCAAAATTTTCATGCAATAAGCCAATCCTCCCACTTACCAAAGCTTGTAGTATGGATCACCCCATCTAGTCTTGACAGCTTGTGAGGATTGCAACTCCTGTTTATAATGGGTGTAGGAAATGCATTTACAGTAGGATAGAGGCTGAACTCCTGTTTTGCATTAAAAATCGGTGCAACTAGAATGAAAATAGAAGTATATAGAGATATGAATCCTGAAACGGTTCACATAAAATGCAGCAGAGTTAATGTTTTAACTGGATTCCAGGCCTCTCCTGCGCATTCATCCTCCTTTTTAGAAGGTTAGCATAAAAAAAAACGCTGATTCTAGATGGGTTTTGAGTTTCTCCTTCTTTAGATCCTGTTTAAAAATAGTATTTTAAAATATTGCATTTACTATAGTAAATTTTTAACACTTTCTTTATCCATAATACCACATATTCAGCTTTGCTATTTTCTAAAAGTAGAAATAGTATGCTCCAACTGTTTTGGAGATTGTGGTTGATTTTATTTTTGATATTCTTTGATTTCTTGTTTCTTAACTTGTTTAATGTTTCAAATAAAAACTATTCCCTCCCAAAGTTTCTTTTGAAAATGGGTTTCTTTTAACATGTTCATATGGAGCTTCATATAGATTTTAATTAAAATTTAGTTGATGAGTAGGAGGTATTTTCCACAGCGTGTCAAATTATGATATCACTATTAGGATTCAACCGTGTAGTTTTATGAGTCAAACTCATTGACCCATGTTTCATGAGTAGTGGTTCACAAGAACCCATCTCTCATGATAATGAATGATCCACTTAGCACTCATTGCATCTAGGTGATGCTCACAGAGGTGAAGCACTGGGAAGGGTGACCTCCCGGGTTGGCCCAGTGCTTCACCTCTGTGAGCATCACCTAGATGCAATGAGTGCTAAGTGGATTATTCATTATCATGAGAGATGGGTTCTTGTGAACCACTACTCATGAAACATGGGCCAATGATTTTGACTTGTAAAACTACACAGTTGAATCCTAATAGCAATATCATAAAATTCAGTTGTTAATATATGTTAATTATGTATTGGTTTTTATTGAAAAGATAGTTTAAAAGGATATAAATATAATTTATTATAAAAAGTAGAAGATAGATGTAAGTGTAACATTGAATTTGTATATCTATGCCAATTTTTCATTTAGTTTTGAGTTATATTGAGAGAATATTTTATCTTTGTCTTATTTATATTCATTCTTGCACATTTGTTTCATTTTATAACCTATACTTCCACATACCCATTCCTAATCTCAAGACCTCACTTTTATTGTCTTGGGTTATTTCTACAGTGTGTGAGATTGATCTTGCATGACACACATTTAATCCAAATTTAAAAATAACTAAAATTTAAAGGATTGAATCCCACCCTTTCCTCATAACCATTGAGAGTTGACTTTATACACACTTGTGTGAAAATTTGTTATGTCTTGGTGTTTAAAGACATTCATTTGCACACAAATTGATATATGGATATCATCAATAAATCCTCTTCATTGACACAAATAATAATTCTAAGAACACTTTGTTTGGAGCACTAAAAGGAACCTAGTTTGCATCACATTTATCTAGGACATCTACATACCTAATTATTGTTTGCTTACATTCACTAAAGGTTGCAAATCTAGTAGAACAAGAGGTTGACTAAGGGGAATGTGAACTCTTATGATTCAACAATTTCCTCAAGTATTTTTAAATATCATTGGTCCTTAAGCACGAGAAAATAACATAGATCAAAGTGAACTAGATAAAAAAGTAGACATTTTACTAGATAAATATAATGCTAGTTACAAATCATACACGTGTTGTGTGGAATTGGCTTAGAGCTTAGAGTGACATGCTTGACTTGCGTATAGTTCCAATCCTGTGCATAGAGTCTTAGCACATTGATGGTATCTATTTTCTTGTACCAAGGCAATTGAGTTCTATTTGGCATCAAGTTTATTCTTCATCATAGTTCTAAGTGCTAAGTACATCTATCCGTTTATATTTAATTTCTTAAATTAGCATTTCATTGTTACAATGTTTACTCAAAATTTCTATTTAGATTAATTGTGTGTTTGTTGATAGAATTATTTAATTAACCTATATCACATATTAAGAAAGAATATTTTTCTTTACATCTTTAGTGAACTCAACCAATCTTACATCCCCTAGGTTTTGCAATTAGGGATATACCTTCATCCCTCTTAGGGGTTTTTTACTTTGATACATGATAATGACTTTATCATTCATATTTCCTAAGGTTTACATTTAACTTTATTCACATACTTTAATTAGGGTTTTGGGTTATATAGAAATATACATATTTCACTCGGTATGCCAATCTTGGATTTAATCTAACTTTTATGTCTCCTTCTAGGTCACTTCCCTTAGCTAATATGCATTCAAGAATTTTAGATTTTGATATTATTATCTTTTGTAAAACATTATCCTTCCATCCTCGATACTCATGAAATTTTATGTTATGGATGAGAATGTATTCTCAATGGATGTATTATTTTACCATGTATTTCATTCTCCCTCCATTGAGTTGGTTAGTGCTCATAATTTCATTTTAGACATACTTATTCACTTCTTTATAAGTCTCATATTGATAAAAAAATCACCCATGGCTTGTGATGTCAACAATCATATACCTAGTGAGTATTTATCATGTGTTAGTGATGCATCTAACATGGTGTTTATTGATGATGTTATATCCTCTTCATTTATGCATGAATTGATATTATTGCACCTTTTGATGATACCTAATGGGAATCAATCTTGTATAGTGAATCTTCATTGAGTCCCTATATCTTTATCCACTTATGCTACATTTTCCCCTAGTTTGTATTTGATTTGATAAAATTTGTGTATGGGTGCTCATTCCTAAGTTTAGCCTAAGTGTTGTCCTTTGTATGCATGTTTGGTGTCAAGATTTGTATAGGTATGTGAAAATTATAGTTGCAGGACATTGTTTTTGTCTTCCATGTGTTTTATTAGAATATCAAACTTGTGTATACCCTAATACCATTCCATTAGCATCTCCAATCTCTAATCCCAATTTGTTTTTACTAAAATTAACTAAGGTTTTCTCCATCGCTAGGATGTTGGGATTCCCTTTCTCTGAATACCCTTTCCATCCTCACCCCATCATTTGACCTTTGTTATTTAAAAATTTCTAACACTTTCAAAGTTGGATCTACAATCTTCACTTAGCCTGGGTACCCATTTCATGCCAACCACAAAATCATGTAACTCTACTGATTTATTCATATGACATATCAAAGTCAAAACTTTGACCATCCCTCATCTTAATACCAATTGTAAGGTCCATCTAGCTTTTCGATCCCAAAATCTTGAAGCCTTTTACCTTGTCAAGGTTCCCCTTCAATATTTCCCCCTTTCCATATCCTTTTCGGCATAAGTTCCCCATCACCCTCAATCCTTGATACCTTGATCGATGTCATGAAGTATGAATTATCCTTGACCCTCAAAGGTTCAATATTCTTTCCATTTTCTCTGTTATTCCCACCTACTCCCTTGCATGATCTAGGTCATTTATGACCATTTTTATTTCATAATTCCAAAAATAGTAGTTTCACTACTTAGAATGCATTATTGACCCAATGAAGATAGATTTGCATGCCATTTCAAGCAACAATGATGAAAATAATCTTGTGAACCCTTATTTTGTACCTGCATAAATGCAACAAATAAACACAATATTAGATCATATACAAGTTAAAAACAAGGATTCCCCATGAAATCCATTTACAAAAGCTTAAACTAGGAAAATGAAGAACAAAATATGAAAATGAAAGTAAAATCCTAATTAAGCAAGCAAACTCATGATCCCATGGGGGAATTGGTGCCAATTGATGTGTAGAAATCAAGCCTTTCCCAACTCCTTTGTAAGTTTTGATGATTTGATCCACTTGATGGTTGAAATCCTACATAACCTAGCTAAGAACTTGATAACCTAGCTAAGAACTTGATAAAAAAAGATGAAAATGGCTATGCTTGAATATGGATTTGAATATAATACTCAAATTGTAGATGATCGAATGAGAGGAATATTCTCTCATTTATAGATTTCAAATTGGAAGAATGAGTGAAATT
This sequence comes from Sequoiadendron giganteum, assembly GCA_007115665.2. Taxonomy (NCBI): domain Eukaryota; kingdom Viridiplantae; phylum Streptophyta; class Pinopsida; order Cupressales; family Cupressaceae; genus Sequoiadendron; species Sequoiadendron giganteum. The sequence goes on along the minus strand of CM021100.1, from coordinate 35,340,610 downwards.
GAACAATGTGGGATCATTCAACATCCAATGGCCAAGTGTCACTTGTCAAGATGTGAATGGTTGAAGGTTGAGCACATTTTGATCAATGTGCAAGTTTGAATTTTGAATTTGATGAAGTGACATGTTTAGGGGGGATGAAATAAATGGAGTTAATGTCACTTGGTTCAAGGCCAAGGACATGTAAGAGAAGTGAATGCTTTGTTGGAAGTACCCATCTACTTGGACTTTTTGAATTCAAACTTGAGGGAATATTCCTTTTTTTATGCCATGTGAGGGAAAATAGAGATTTAATAAATCAAAGTAATTGATTTATTGTGCAAGTTGCATTCTCTAGAGGATTTTAGTGATTTGAGATTAAATTAATCAAGATTTGATCAATTTAATGAAAGATTAGATGATTTGACAATTTTGACTCAAATTTATGAGTTGATTTACATCAAGAATTGAGAAAAAAAGGATTAATTAAATAAATGATTTGATTTATTTAACTAAAGAGGATAGTGTTAGATTAAATTAAATAAGGTTTAATCTATTCAATTTAATAAGAAGACTTTGGGGATTTAATCAAATAAAATGAATTATTTAATTAAAAGGAGTTTTACAAAATTAATTAAATAAAATTGATTTATTTAATTAACAAGAGATGATGACTTAATTAGATAAAGTTGATTTATTTAATTAAGAGATGAAGAGCGATGAATTTAATCAAATATAGATTATTCGATTAAATGACTAGCAAAAGAGATGATTCAGGATGAAATGGTGTTAGTAAATCAGGATCCAGTGTGCCAGATCAAATTGTTCATTTTCCATGTCTACAAATCTATATTTTCTATTTAATGCTCAATGATGACTTCTACAACTAATAGATGCAATTAGATCGAGCCCATGACAAATTAGTATTTTATAGGCATGGTTTTAGATGGGATTGAAAGCAAATATGACATGTCTAAGTTAATTCAACCACTAAGGTTTCTAGAACCTGGTACATTCATGTCATTTCTAGATCATTTCTCAATATATTTTATGGACTCGTTTTAATTCTACACACTTAAACCATTTCACATTTACTACTCAAAATGATGGTGCATGTATTGATGAATATTTTCTTATGTTTATGTGTATCTCTATGGATCACAATGAAGGTTTTTGTATGTGTGGGAATTGAAGAAAATTATGGTAGTGGTTTTAGCAAACCTACAACATAATTCCACTTTGTTTCCTCTATTAAACATGATTTCCCATGCTAAAAATATATATACATAAGTTTTTTCTTATTTGTGAGTGTTGATTCTCTAGGTTTTTCACTATATAGGGTACATAATAGTCTAGGGTTTTAAATTCTAATAGTGTGTTCACCATTAGAGTCATTCTTATAACTTGTAGAGAGGTAGATAATGAAGTTGGTTTTTTGTAACCATGTGTCTCCTTGGCTATTTTTAAGCATTATGGAGGGTTTTAAATAGTGAGGTATGACAATTTTCTTGTTACTTAAAATTTTCCCTTCATCACATTTGTTGATATGATTGTAGAAAAGATTAGATAAGTACCATAACAATCTAAATCATTGTAATTTGGTATTTGTATTATTTTATTCTCTTGTTGCATGTTAATTTTTATGAGTTTGGAGTTTAGGATTATCAAGTGTATATGGTTGATATTTATCATACCTTTGTTGTAACTTCTTGTTTATTGTGTTAATGGATAGATATAAATTTTTAACCCTATAAAGCATCTATCTTGAATACTTGCACATTCTACACAAACTTTTAAAAAAGTGTTCACAAGTAGTTGTAGGAAGTAGACTAGGATCAATATATGCTACTCATGGTTTAGTGACATAAAACAGGGATAATATTAAGAAAAACCTAATTATTATATTATTAGAGAATCATGTTCAACATATCCATACTTTGCCAATGTATATGACACTCTAAGAAATATCACCTTGAGAACTTATATGATTGTTATTTTTCATAGATATGTGTGCAAACTATCAAATTTAGTTTTAAAAGAGGTATACATAGCTATTCATACTTAACCTGGTGATAGAATTAGGGGTTCAATATGCACTAGATATAGATGTTTGTTGTTTTGGTTTTTAATTTTGTTTGATTTGAATGCATGATAAGACATACCTCTAGAAATATACTCTTTTCTTTAAGCTAGAACCAAAAAGTGGGAAATTTTACCCACTCTTATTTTTGTCCTTTAACCTTCCTGAATTTTTAGACAAGCCTATCTTTACCTTCATGATGACAAACCCTTAGCCTTGTAACTGAAGAAAAGCTCTAGGATTTTGGACCTACTATTTTAGGACCTAACACTACCTTTTGTTCATGTCATGTCAGTCCTATGTCCATAAATGTAGGGTATGATTATTCTATATTATAAAATAAAGAATAATCACGTATCTATCATAACTATATTGTGAAATATAGAATAAACTTATATTGTAAATATAGAATAATAATCATACCCTACATAATGACAAGCCACACTTTAATTATAATTTATTATCTTTGCATGTCTCTTATTAATACTTCATTGCCTTACCCAACATTACATAATGATATTATGAGTCTTATAGAATTATTATAGAAGGATTATGATGGTATTGTGAATTCTTCTTTACATGTAAAATCATTAATAGTTTCTAATTATAAATATGCAGATGATGATATATTATTAATTGATTTTACACTTCATCTAAGTGGTAAAAAATTGAAATGGTTTGGTCCATCTTGTTTGCTTTACACTTTTTTTAATGAACTTGGCACATGATTTCACTACATATTTCAAGAAATAGTCCCAATGAGGATAGTGTTGACCTACCTTTCATCCCATGAAATCCTCCCCACAACTACATAGAGGACAAGATGTTCCATTGCATCAAGTTGTGCCTCTTAAGCCTATAAATATGGTATTAAAATATTTTTTCTCAAAATACACAAGGATAAATATATTCATAATTATCATCATACACATAGATATTGTAAGGATAAAGGCATTGTATTTAAACACAAAGTTCATGAATTTATAGATAAAGGGAGGACAACCATTGAACATACTGATCAACCCATAACTCTCTCACTTGATTAGATGAATCATAATAAATCAAAGGATGTGTATTAAGAGATTAGTTTTATTGACTATAAAACACCTTATATAAAGGTCACACATGACATAAAAGAGAATAACCTAATATAGATGATGAAAAATGAATTTATTGGTTTGATATATCCATCTATCATTATTAATCCCTACCATATTTTATGCTTTTTATTTCCTTTTCTAGCTTTATGCTTCCATGTTCCTAGCTAACATTTAAATAATAGAAAGACACCTTTAGTGGTGCATGTTGAGACAAGTAACTTTAAACACATGTAGTTCATGTCACTTATTCCTTGTGTATTATATTATTTCTACTTTATATAGGGTGTGCTCACACTTGCCTATTCATCTATTCACCTTGTGTTTTCATACACATTGGATCATTTGATTATGCCATATTTATTGCACTTCGTCTTCTCATTTCACAATGTATAATATGGTTTATAATTTATTCCCCACTTAGGGTACATTTAGATTACATTATTCTTATGCTAGCTTTCCATTCTTGTTTGCATGCTTTGTTTAAATCATACATCCTATTGTTTTCTATGTTTACCACCTTTAGTTTTTACATGTTCCTTGTTATGTACCTATATACATGGTTTATGATATCCTTGTGATTCTTATCCTCCATGACTACTATTTTATTTTCAAGCTATGTTAAATTTATCATGATCCTATTGATTCCCATATTTATATAGAGATATATTAAATGTGAAATAAAATTATGATGTTAATAACCATTTCCATATAATCCCAAGCAATATTTTTTCTATATTTAAAATACACAATTAAAAATAGTAGACACAAAAACTATCAAGATGAAATAAGATGTAACTTGGGTCATCTCACAATAGCATGTCCCACTTTATAACCAAAGTGGTATATTGAAATTAGCCAATTTTTAACTTTCTATCACCCATAACAACTAAAGCATTGAAAATTTGAAGATGATGTGAACTAGTAGTTTTTGAAATTATGTAATAGAATCTAAATGTGTGTGTAAATTTATGAAATTTTTACATTTTTTTTTCCCTAAGTTTTGAGTTCGAGCATAAGTATTGAAGTTTTCCATGTTATTTCCTTTGTCGATTTGCGACCATGTCCTCACAACGTACCCTTTTTCTGACTTGATTGTTTAAGTCTCAAACTCTTATTTTTGGCATCGGTCTTTCAATCAATTGTCAGTACCTTTTTGGATACCGTGCAATTTTTATAACCTACTTATGTTGTGAAGAATTATTTCTTCAAGAAGCTTTTTCTTGAAGCCGAGTGGGATTTTCATAGTTGTGAGAAATCTTGTCAGAACCGATGCCTATTTCCTAGCTAATTCTAGTTTTGACGAAGTTTTATAAATGTCATATGAGGTGCACTCTAATGAAGAGAATATGTGCAAATAAAGGAAAAGATATTCAAGGCAGGTTTTGTTGAAGTTTTCTAACTTCATTGGTTCTCGATGGGAATTGTTTATGCAGGTAACAAATTGCATCTTTGACCATATTTATTAATTAATTGAAAATAAAAAATGCATTCACTTTTTATTTTCAATTGATTAATAAATACGGTCAAAGGTGCAAATTGTCACATGCATAGACATTGCCCTCTCGATGGAGATCTTGAAAGTGATTCAAATATCTGACCTTGTCAAGTACATTAAGGATATCTGATATTGATGCCAAGTGGCCTATATTTTAGGTATTAAATGCTACCAGTACTAAAGTGGGTAAAATAAATGCTCGATCATGTATGATTAAGGTAAGTAACAATCTTGAATCTTTCTTGGTAATTGAAGATTAATTTTCCTATAAAGGTACAATGTTGTTGAATCCTATTTGGATTAAGGAAAATATTTGAGATAAAATGAGGTATAAATATCTAGGATACAAACATATATATGGTTTGGATAGTTATTTACCAAATATTAGGGATACAAGGTTATCCAGTCACATCAATTTGGGGGAATTTTGGGAGAGAGTTTGTAAACTAGATAGGGCCCTATTGCATAGGTAGTTGTCATTGCACCAAAAGTTTGACCTGTTAATGCCTGATACAACCGTTGGATTTATACAAGATCAAGATCCACAAGAGGTGGTTAAACCATGTCACAAAGCCCAAGCATCATGCTGGACTACACCTACCATAGGAAGAGTAGACCAAGGGTCACACCTTGCAACAATCCCCCCCCCAACGCAAGCACGAGGTTCAAACCTGTGGCCTCGACTCTGATACCAATTGTTGCATAGGCGACTGTCGTTGCACCAAAAGATTGACCTATTAATGCCTGATACAACCACTGGATTTATACAAGATCAAGATCTAGAGGATTTGGTTAAACCATGTCACAAAGCCCAAGCGCCATGCTAGACTATGCCTACTACAGGAAGAGGAGACCAAGGGTCACACCTTGCAATAGGCTCCAATTACTCTGAGGGTGGTAGAGAGTGGTTTATTCGAAGTTGTCGCTTTCTCTATGGTTGTACAATGTATAGAACTTTTGCTAGAGTGTATAACCCACTATAACCCAACTATTAAGGAAATTCACACTGAAGATAATAATTTGCTAATAACTCGAGATAGGGCAACCATATGTGGGTACTTCAGGTTACTTGCAAGAGAGGTATATTCTAAATTTTATCTTGCATTATCTTAGACCTCCTTTTCAGAGAGAAAAGAGTTATATCAAGATGTTATTACAAAGGATTGGTTTGACTCACCCAAGAAAGGGAAGCCACAATTTCCCAAAAGATGTATAAGTCATATTTCAAATATTAAATCTCGCATATCATCGTGTTACTACATAGGGTAAGAGGAAGCATGTATGCACATGAACTTTAAAGAATGGATGTATTTCATCCAGGTTATTTGTGCCAACACACAATACTTGGATTGGGCAACTATAATCAGTGACTGATTAGATTATACGATTGTTACATAGGTGGCATCCGTTGCACCAAAATATTGACCTATTAATGCCTGATACAACCGCTAGATTTATACAAGATCCATAGGAGGTGGTTAAGCCATTTCACGAACCCAAGCATCATACTGCACAAGGAAGACTAAGGAACACACCATCTTGCAACAATCTCCCCCAGCGGAAGCGAGGGGTTTAGACCTGTGACCTCAAATCTTATACTAATTGTTACATTGGTGGTTTTCATTACACAAAAAGATTGATCTAAGATCAACCTGTTAATGCCCAACACAACTACCAAATTTATACAAGATCCAAAGGAGGCAATTAAGCCATGTCACGAACCCAAGTGTCATGTTGCACAAGGAAGACCAAGGGACACACCATCTTGCAACAATGATAAGTAATTTTTCCATCAATAGGTTCTTTTACATGTCATCTTATATTTTCTATGCCCTAGCTTGTACGAGACCATGGATAGGGATGAATCCTATCAAATATTTCAATGAGAAAATTAAGATATATGATTATTATTTGGAATTGTAGTTGGAGAAGAAATACAAAAATTTCCCAAGGGTAAAAAATGTGTTTACCATGTGACTTGTCGGGGAACTACAGGGTGAACTAGGGCAGATAGTTTCTCCTAAATATTTTTAGTTGGTTACCAATTATGGTAGTCTTTTCATTCAGTCCCAAAAATTTACATATCTGAGGGTTGGCAGATTTGATGGTTTCCCTCTTAAGTTGTCCAAGTATGTGGAAGATAATTTCATCTTGATAGAGATTTGTCACCAAGTTTCAGAAGTTAACAAGAGATTTGGAGAAAGAAAGAAGATTGGTATCCCTTTTCCTATCGGCTTGGGATACTATGAATGTAAGTATCAGTCCAATGCTCTTAATTTAGGAAAGGACATTGCAAAGTATACCTTTCATACTTATGAAAGATGGTTCCCATTTGATGGGAAAAAATTTGTGAGGAACAATATTCATTTAAGCCCTGATTATTATCATGTGCCACATCTAGAGGATTTCTAGGTGAATTATGTTGATGATAATGAGGTTAGAAAAAGAGACTAGATGAGACTGTCTCCTGGCTAGATTTTTAATTTTATGTTGGGATAGAATATTAGAGATCGATAGAAGATGATATTTTTGACTTGGTTTGATCCTATTTATATCAACAAAGTACAAATGTATCCGTTGTAGCCCATAGATTGGAACATTTAAGAAACTGAAGACATTAATGTTAGAACTGCAACAATTTTGAAAATAATTTAGATGTGGCTTTCCAAGAAGAAGCGAGAAACTACTAAGGCTCTGCCTAAAGAGAAGACAGGAGCTTGAGAACAAGTTGGTAACAGTCATGCAAGAATTAATTCCTCTTGCACCAACACTGCCACCAACACAAAGCACATCCCTACCAAGAAATAGTGGAAATGGGGATGAGCCTCCTGAGAAAGATGAAGGTGTTGAGAAAACGTGTGTTGGGGGCCCTCTCCCTGCCATCATAATTGATGAACAATTAGAGAGTGAAGTTGAGCAGTAGTTAGGAGGAGATAATCAAGTGTATGAACTTGATATAGAAGGTATGGAAACTCATATCCAATAGACTAATCAATCTCAAGGTAGGCTATAGGAAAGTATACAGAAAGGTAAGACTTCAACCTCTTTCCCTCCAAGTATGTGTAGTGCAATGAAAAATCCTCTTCTCAGTAGAGCCCTTCACTTTTCAACACCCAAAACTTCACAAAGTCATAATGCTACCCCATCTACACTATCCTGGTTTGAAAATTCCCTCTTTGGGAAGAGAAAAATGATGCCTATTTCTTTTCTTGAGGAAGATGTAGTAGGGCAGCTTTTACAGAAACCCCTAAAGTGAAGAAATTGAAAACCACATCTAGACTGATGGAAGATGAAGCTTTTGAACATTTGATTATGGAATTTTCTCATCCTTCAACGCAAAAAGATCCTAATCAAGTTATTGTAGTAGACTACAATGTCAATAAAGTGGATTTAGGTCCACCTAGTAGGGATGGGGACAGTCACAATTTTTTGGTCATAACCTCTAGGTTGGTGGAGAGAATGAAAAAGGATAAACAAGACAATGATGAATTAAAGAAGTTGGTAGAAATTATTTTAAACTATCTCAAAAATTTAACAAACCCCTCTCCTCAGCCTTTGAGCCAAGAAGGTCCTACTTTCGATCCTAATTTTTTTGCTGAGAAGGCCATGATGAGTAGAATTTAAAAGGATGATTATTATAGAAAGGTGTGTTGAACAAGACAACTGAGAGGGGGGGTAAACTAGTTGTAGCAATTATAATCTTCAAAACCCTAAACATAAGTTAGATTTACAAAGATTCATATAACCTTTACTCTAGTAGTGTGATTAATCATTAAATGTAGAAACATAAACTGGAAATAGAAAAACCATACACACAAGTACACCATATTTACGTGGAAAACCCAATGACGAATCACACCTTGTAGACCTAGTGTGTGTTTCTCATATTTGTCTTGGGGGCTCACCTAGTGTATATTAGACTGTACTAGCCCTTGTGAACATATTTTTCATGGATATTGAGCATAACACAACTTTCTTGCCTCTGGATTTGGTGGAACCTCTAAAAATTTTCATGGTTCCACTAAAATCCTTGGTCAAATATTGATAATCACAGTCTTGACTATCACTAGGGTTGGGGTTTTACAATTCTTATTCATGCCTATACCCTTGTTTGGTCTTTGGATTTCTAATTTTGACTTACTGGTCGTATCTGGCTACCGGTCATTTTAAAATCCTTCATGGCCTCAAAGTCCCATCATTTTACCAACCCTCTTATTTGTTTACCCGCCGCGGCTAGGGGACCCTCCTTTTAAAAACAACTTTGAGCCCATGTGCTTTAAGATAATTTTAGTTATGTCATTGGTGATCTCTTTCCTATCGCATGTTTGTTTGGAAATTCCCATGTCTAACCTGTGATGGGCGATGTTCATTCTTTTCCTCTGATCGGCCTTCCATAGTCCCTTGCGTGTTCGTTCGCCACAACTAGGAATCAACACCCGATAAGCGATGCAATTAATATTTTAACTCACCACTAGCCCTTTAACTATCGTTGGTTTTCTTGTGCAGACTATAGGTGAACCCACAACCGCCGATATTTGATTTTTTACCATCACCAAGAGATGAAACTTTGTCGATTGACAACAACTAGGGGATGGTCAACCCGCGATGAGCAATGAAAGGTGTGGTTAATGGTAAGGATATTTTGTGTTTTGAAATCAATGGTTTGTGTCTCATCACTGGCTATCCCACTATCATTGGTTTCTCTTTCTTTTTTTCAAATTGGAACCTATGACCGTTGATGGGTTGAGTTCCTCCCCATCGCGTGGATGTGGTTTATCGCGGGTTGGGGTTGTTCTGCCAAATGTAGAGATGCGATGGGCGATGTGATTTAGTTATTTGTTGTCATGATATTTCTAAGACCGACATCAATAGCTAGTGTCTCATCGTTGGCCTCGCTACCATCGCTTGATGAGGCTCCAAAGTAAAAGGTGAACATGTGATGGGCAATGAGATTTAGTTTGTGGCCCAAATTTACCCGCGATGGTCTGGATTGACGGTGCCCATGTTAAAGAAGATGGAGTAAGGATGTAGACGAGTATGTGCTAGTTTTAAAGCATATCCTCATTGTTTATAAGTACGATCAATAAAGCAAGTGGTGATCCTTAATGAGACTCATTGATTGAGTTTTAAATCCTGGGTGATCAACGACTGAGATTTGACATGCAGTGACTAATTTTTTCCTCACGCGAGCGAACCAGGATGGCCATTAATTGTAGCATGCTTTCAATACCTCTATTTAATGAGGATTTTCTACAGTTCGTTCGCTAATCTACATTTATCAAAGCCCAGGGATAATTGTCACGGGTGTTGGAGTAGTAATTGCAGTTGCTTGAGGAGTTCTCACAAAGGTGGTCGACTAGTGTTTGTTGGTACATTAATATAGATGCATATGGTATTCTTGTTGTGGTTCGGTGATTATTTATGTGTCTGGTGCTTGTGGGGATCTCATTTTCTGCATATAGGAGTGTTATGTGGATTGTAGCTAGTTTTTTCCATGCATAATTGGCTCTGGGTAGTGTTGGTTATAAAATGAGTCAACCAGGTTCCTCTGCTACCCCAGTTCGTAGGTGAAGGAGATTAATTTTGTAGGAACCATTGCTATGTGAGCTCAAAGAAAAACCCATGGTGGCGGAAATGCCAATTACTCTAAGGGCTAAGAGGATTGTTTGCAAAAAAGTTGAGAGAATCATCGTCAAGAGTGCCTACAATCTTAGAACAAGGACCATTTTAGAAGAATTGTTCAAGTTTAAAGGGAAAGGGTCTACGAAATTTGTGAATTAATTAATGAGACCGAATGCAGGTCCTAGGGTTTGTTCGAAGAAACACGATGCTCTGGTTATAATTTTTGATAGCTCTTCAGGAGAGGAAGAAGGAGTCGTCCTTGGTGTTGGCCATTACTATATCTCCTTAGTACCATATACTGACTTGAATGATGATGTGGTCCTTGCAAATCCAATCTTTGTTAGGGGACATGGTGGGGGTGTCTACTCAATGGCTGACAAGGCTGGGTGACACCCGTGTTTCCTTTCTTGTTTATGTCTGGTTTTTGGGTGTTGTGGTGTTTATTTCCTATGTGGTTGGTTCGGTGGTTTTTGTTGCTGGTGATGATGGTGACTCTTCTCGGTATTGAGCGACATGCATATTTTGGGTGATAGTACTTTTTGGAAGGCTTGCATGACACTTTCGACAAATGTCTTAGCACTCCCTTTTACCTTTTTTCCTTTTTGCTTTCCCATGGTGTATGAATGATAAAAGGTAACGGCTCGGGAATGAAACCCCATGAAATGAAATTAATGTTGAAATTATCATAAAATGTAATTGTAATGAGCCCTTTGCTTGTTGCTCCCTTGGCTTATAAAAGGGATTTCAAGGCTCATTACAGGGGTCAAGATTTTGAGTCTAGAACGACTTAGGTAGAATATAAAACCAATGTAATACAAAATGCATGATGGGTATGCCAAAAAAATTTCTTGGGTACAAGTTTTGTATGTAATATTCTTAAATAGTTTTGCATGGATTCATGATATCAAAATAAATTTGCAAAACTAGAGCATGTACTCTCCTGTATGCAATTGTTACATATCATAAATGAAAATATCAAGTGTCTTCTCATTTTTCTTTAAATGTCAATTGAATGTATGACTCTAATCTTGTTTTAAATCAAGGGGTTAATTAAAATACTTGAAAGGAGTTGTAGGTCTGTAAGAATTTGCATAGGATTTTGCTAAGAAGTAATGTTTTAGGTACCATGAATTTTCATAATGTAAGGCTTTATGATAATAATTCACTTATTTCAGGGTTGAATAATTCAAGTATTACTGACTATTTCATATTTGACTCCTTGCCCAATTGATCAAACATTAGCTTATTTGTTTGTGAATTCTTGTAATCTGATGACTTAGCTAAAATTCTTGATCGTGGATTCACAATAATGACAATATTGAATTAAATTTTATCAATTTTGGGATATAAGTTCAAAATATACCCTTGTTCTTAGAAAATGAATGGTCATTCAAGAGAAGGTAGGCCAAGCCTTTGATGGGTGATGTTTGTTTGCATGAGAAAGGAACTTATGTATGCAGAAGTGTAACAAAATCCTTGTGAACACAATTGGGAAATACCCTCCCAAGCCCCAAAGAGCCAAAAGTGTAGGGGTGAAGGGCTTGAAAGCCTTTACCTATTGAGTTGGCCGTTCATCTTTAGGATTCTTGGTGACAAAGGTTGGCTACCCTCTAGAGTTTTCCTAAGGTGTACTGGAAAAAACACCAACAAAATGGTGACTCTGCTGGGGAAAAAATTCACTCTATAGACGTAGATCCCTGTATCACAGAGTCAGGTGGTGCAAATAGTATGAGAATTTTGTTCATACTTTGAAGAATTCTTTAGCCTAGTTAAGGATTTGATTGCAGTAAAACTCAAAGGATCTAAAAGTGACTTCCCTAGGGAGCCAAACCCATAATATGTTCATTTGAAAAGGAACTTCATCTCATTTGAAGGTTGTTCCTCCCAATTGGAGGTGGCCACTTTGACTAAAGAACCTAACAAAGAATATACTAAAGTTCCAGATCCACGGGTTTGAAGACAAAGATAGATGAAAGCTGCAAAAGGCCAGGTACTTTCGTGTTATTAAAGAAAATTCGATCATATTTGTAAGCAGATTGAGAATTATTTTGGTCTAGGATGTAAATGGTTCCCAATTAAATGACATGACACTAGTTAAGGGAAGATTAGTTGAAATTTTACATGTTTCTAGAGGAATAATGTGAAATTATAGATTATTATAGAAGGAACATGTGTATTCTTTATCTTAAGAAAATTATACACAAAGCTTGTGATGAAAAGGACTTGAGATCTCATTTTTGAGGAGGATTTGAATATCCCGTGTGAGATATTTGGCAAATATTGCAAGGTACGAGAAGATGTCTTTTTGAGTTGTGCCTTCTAATGAACATTTAAATGATGGGTTCCCCCAGTCACATCAGGGGGGTTTTAACAGTGAAAAGTACAATTCCCTAGATTTAAGTAGCATTTGTGGCTACCCAAATGTTGTACCACACAAGATTAGGGATAAGATACCAAGATTTAAAGGAGAACAGACTGAATCAACAAATCAACATCTGCAGGAGTTTGTTGATGTGATGGGAGATTATGAGGTAGTCTTTGAAGATGTAGTTATGAAATTGTTTGTTCAATCCTTAAAGGGAGATGCAAGAGTTTGGCTATCTTACCTACCAACATCCTCAATACACTCATGTAGTGAGTTTAAACTGGTGTTCATGGAGCAGTTTGGAGAAAGGATTGATCCAGTCCCAGTTAGGCAAAATTTTATGGATATGGAGAAAAGGGAGAATGAGTTGGTCCCTTCTTTTAATCTCAGGTTCTCAAAGGTAATCAGAGAGATCCATACAAACATAAGATCGAATGATGTTGAATATTTAGTGGTATACTTGGGTGCATTCCACAAGAAGATGATCTATTTGTTGAGAGACAAAGAACCCACAACATTGCAACATGCATATCACATTGCTATAGACATTGAGAATAATTTGAAATACTCAATGATGAAGGGATGCTTCAATATTCATGATGACTATCCTAGCACTACCCATGCTACTATGGTTAGTAGATCAATAAATAGAGGATTAAAGCAGGGGGAGGAAATTCCTATTGTTTCAAGTTCTTCATTAACACAACATGAAGATCATAATGAACCTGAAAGGGAATATGTACCTTTGCATAGAAAAGTTGATCAAGTAATTGCAATCAAAATTTTGTGTGATATGAAAAGGAACGAAGGGGAATATCGTGACCATATTTTCTCTAGATTCACAAATGCCTTGTTTAAAATACCTGAAGTGTTAGACCTAATATTCTAGTATGCATTGGTTTGTTTTGTGAATTGTATTAATCTAGATTGAGTGCTTTACCAAAGGAATTGAAGCCTCACGCTTTGAACCAAGTCATCGATTGGATAAGGGTTGTTGAGGGATCTCATGATGAATACACAAGACAAGTGTCACCTCAGAATATTACCAATGATTCCCATTATCAAGAGGATCAGGAATCTATACAATTGGGTCAAGGTGACATATCAAAGCATGAACAACTGGTTGATGATTGTTGTTTTTGTTTTACAAGTAGTATAGTTGAAGATGCAAAAAATAAATATGAAGAGGTGGTGCATGATCTCATCCCTTGGGATGTTATGGATGATGAGAAAAAGCAAAGGGAAACACCACTTTTTGGTCTGACTGGAGATCATGATACACAAAATAGTGACAGTGGTGATGAAGTTGAGTTAGGACGGTCTTTTGTTGGTTATAACTCTTCTTATGAAATGGAAATGGAATCTATGGCCTCTAGTGGAGGATATGTTGATAGTGTTGAGAGGGTACACTGGATTGGGGATGAACAATTTTCTTCATGTGAAGAGTTTTAAGAGTGTGGATCCATAATTTTGAGTATAAGTGATGAAGATGAATCTGAGAGTGTTTCTTTTTGTTCTTCAAAGGATTATGATGATGTCCAATGCATGGAGGGTTGTGATCCAAACACTAAGGAGGCGGGGGTAAATGTTACCACAATAAGGATATGGCAGAATCCCCTATATGATGCACCTTCACCAACATGATAGGTGACAAGAAGTAACCTTTACTAGTGTAGGAACAATCCATCATTTGTTTCAAATTTTGATGATTTTTTGACAAATATATCTTGTAATAGTACTGGAGATAATGCAAATCAGACAACGAAAATTAAAGGTCATAATGATATCAAATTTTTTGACTCTATCCTCATAGATATTGACCTAGACTTATCAGCTTCTCATTCACCTAAGGGGTGCAATAATGAGAGTGTCGGTACTAGCACTTGCTCACAAGTATGTAAACTGGATATTTTTGGTGATAGCCAAAAATGCAATCCAGGTATGTTGTCAAGGGATATGAGGGTGATTTGTGTAATGAATGGACTGAAGTTGGGAATTTTATCTCTTGTGATGATGATACTACATGCAATACCATTGTTGATGAAGATGTTCAGGGTGAGGCAATGGTTGCATTGGTAACCTTCCCTACTGAAGAAGATGATACACACCCTAGCAAAGGGAGAAGCTCACTTTTGGGTAATCAGGTTGTGGATCATGAACTGGCGCTACTATGTGATAACAAGAAAGAGCATGTTGATGAACCCTTAGATTACATGGATATTGTAGGGTTGCTTAAATTAAGTGAAGAGAAACTAAGGGGTGTGAATGCCATGACATATGGTTTTTGGCAGTATGAATATGCACTTGAATTTTTTGTAGATACCCCTCAGCTTTTGGATCTTATCACAAAACTGCTTCCATCTAATGATGATAAAACTCACTTCAAATACAAGGAGGATGTTATTAAATATGAATATTTTCTCTCTGACACTTCAAAGGTTGAATCTAGTTTACAGCAATGTGTGCATGAGAGTTTCTATTTTGATCTGCAAATAAAATGTGATGTTTGAATTTGTGACTAGGCAAGCTATGAATGCTTTACTATTCTAGTCCAATCAGATGGTCTTTGCATTCAACAAGTTGGTAAAGGGGTGAGCAATATAATGGATGGGATCAATGATGTCAATTGTAATGATGCTAGTTGTCCCAAAATGATCAACTCACTTGTGTACCTATTACAAGTGACATAGTCTTTGACAGAGGTAAGAATTGATTCTCCTTTTCCATTTGGTGGCTTGGGGCCACCAAATCAAATCAAAAGGGGAAAGGATATTATGTATAGGAGTTGTTTGAGGGAACCTAGTTGATCTAAAATTTGGTCTACTCCTCAGATATCTTGAATCTTGCTATTCCCACAAGAGGCATACATCCCCATTTGGATCCAATAGTGGAACCCCTAAAAATTTTAATGGTTCCACTAAAATCCTTGGTCAAATCTTGATAATCATAGTCTTGGTTGTCACTAGGGTTGGGGTTTTACAATTCTTATTCATGCCTATACCGTTGTTTGTTCTTTGGATGTATAATTTTGAGTTGATCGGCTATATTTGGTTATCGATCATTTTATAATCCTTCATGGCCTCAAAGTCCCACGGTTTTACCAACCCTCTTATTTGTTTACCTGTCACGGCCAGGGGACCCTCCTTTAAAATACAAATTTGAGCCCACGTGGTTTAAGATAAATTTAGTCATGTCACCGGTGGTCTCTTTCCTATCACATGTTTGTTTGGAAATGCCCATGTCTAACCTGTGATGGGTGATGTTATTTCTTTTCCTCCGATCGGCCTTCCATCATCCCTCACGTGTTCATTCACCGTCACTAGGAAGCAACACCCGATTAGCGATGCAGTTAATATTTTAACTCATTGCTAGCCCTTTAACTATTCTTGGTTGTCTTGTACAGACTATAGGTGAACCCATGCCGTTGATATATGATTTGTTACCCATCGCTAGGAGATGAAACTTCATCGATTGACAATTACCAGGGGATGGTCAACCCGCAACGAGCGATAAAAGGTGTGGTTAACAAACAGGATCTTTTGAGTTTTGAAATCAATGGTTTGTGTATCATCACTGGTTGTCCCATTATCACTAGTTGCTCTCTATTTTTCAAATTGGAACCTGCAACCACCGATGGGTTGAGCTCCTCCCCATTGCATGGATGTGGTTTATTACGGGTTGGGGTTGTTCTACCAAATATAGAGATGCAATAGGTGATGCAATTTAGTTATTTGTGGTCAGTATCTTTCTAAGACTGAAATTGATGGTTGGTGTCTCATCGTTGGCCTCGCTGTCATCGTTTGATGAGGCTCCAAAGTAAAAGATGAACATGCGATGGGCGATGAGATTTAGTTTGTGGCCCATATTTACCCGTGATGGTTTGGATCGATGGTGCACGTGTTGAAGGAGTAAGGATGCAGAAAAATATGTGGTAGTTTTAAAGCATCTCCTCATTGTTTCTACTTACGATCAATAAAGCAATTGGTGATGCTTAATGGGCCTCGTTGATCAAGTTTTGAACCTTGGGCAATCAACGGCTGAGATTTGACATGCAATGACCTATTTTTTTCTCACACGAGCAAACCAGGATGGCCATTAAGTGCAACATGATTTCAATACCTCTATTTAATGAGGATTTTTTGTAGTTTGTTCGCTCATCTACATTTATCAAAGCCCAAGGATAATTGTCGTGGGTGCTAGAGTAGTAATTGCATTTGCTTGAGGATTTATCACAAAGGTGGTCGACTAGTGTTTGCTGGTATGTTAATATAGATGCATATGGTATTCTTGTTGCGGTTTGATTATTATTTTTGTGTCTGGTGATTACGGAGCTCTCATTGTTTGCATATAGGAGTGTTTTGGGGATTGTAGCTAGTTTTTTCATTGCATAGTTGGATTTGGGTAGGTGTTGGTTGTAAAATGACTCAACTAGGTTCCTTTGCTACCATAGTTCGTAGGTCAAGGATATTAAGTTTGTAGGAACCGTTGGTAGGTGAGCCTGAAGCAAAACCCATAGTGATGGAAACACCAATCACTCCAAGGGCTAAGAGGATTGTTTACATAAAGTTTGAGAGAACCGTCATCAAGAGTGCCTACAATCTCATAACAAGGACCATTTCAGAAGAATTGGTCAAGTTTAAAGGGAAAGGGTATGTTGAATTCACAAAATAATTAACGAGATCGAATGCAAGTCCTAGGGTTTGTTTGGAGAAACCCGATGCTTTGGTTATAATTTATGATAGCTCTTCATGAGAGGAAGAAGGATTCATGCTTGGTGATGGTCATTGCCCTATCTTCCTAGTGCCATATACTAACTCAGACGACGATGTGGTCCTTGCAACTCCACTCTCTGTTAGGGGGCTTGGTGGGAGTGTCTACTCAATGACTGACAAGGTTGGGTGACACCCATGTTTCCTTTCTTGCTGGTGTTTGGTTTTTGGGTGTTGTGGTGTTTATTTCCTAAGTGGCTGGTTTGGTGGTTTTTGTTGCTAGTGGTGATGGCGACTCTTCTTGGTATTGAGCGACATGTAGATTTTGGGTGACAATGCCTTTTGGAAGGCTTGCATGGCACTTTCGACAAATGGTTTGGTGCTCCTTTTTTCCTTTTTTCCTTTTTTCTTTCTCGTGGTGTATGAATGACAAAAGGTAATAGTTCAAGAATGAAACCCCATGAAATTAAATTAATGTTGAAATTATCATAAAATGTAATTGTAATGAGCCCTTTGCTTGTTGCTCCCTTGGCTTGTAAAAGGGTTTTCAAGGCTCATTACAGGGGTCAAGGTTTTGAGTCCAGAACAACTTAGGTAGAATACAATAGACCAATTTAATACATAACGCATGATGGGTATGCCAGAAAATTGTCTTTGTATAAGTTTTGTATGTAATATTCTTAAATAGTTTTGCATGGATTCCTGATATTGAAACAAATCTGCAAAACTAGAGCATGTACTCTCTTGTATGCAATTGTTCCATCTTATAAATAAAAATATCAAGTGTCTACTCATTTGTCTTCAAATGTTAATTGAATGTATGACTCTGTTCTTGTTTTAACTCAAGGGGTAAATTAAAATACTTGAAAGAAGTTGTAGGTCTGTAAGAATTTGCACAGGATTCGAGTGAAGGTCATCCAAGCCTTTGATGGGTGATGTTTTTTTGCATGAGAAAGGAACTTAACTGTGCAGAAGTGTTCTCCAATTTAACAAAATCCTTGTGAACACAATCAAGAAATACCCTCCCAGGCCCCACAGAGCCAAAAGTGTAGGGGTGAAGGGCTTGAAAGTCTTTACCTGTTGAGTTGGCCATTCATCTTTAAGATTCTTGATGACAAAGGTTGGCTACCCTCTAGAGTTTTCCTAAGGTTTACTGGAAAAAACACCAATAGGTGCCATGTGTTTCATAAGAAATTTTACATCCTTATGAGTGTATTTAATGGGTGTGGCATAATGCAACTTTCTAGTCCATCTTTCTTTTCTCTCTACATCAATTTTGACATTGCATGATTGTGTGTCTTGTCTTGCTCCTTCATATCATGCATATGTGTGTGTCCCTTTGTTCTTATGTTATTTTTCCATGGGATCTTGATCTTGAGGGCTTGCACAACCTCCTTGATCCTTGTCATCCTATTCCATTGAAATTTATGCACTTGGATCCCTCTTGATGTATATTTTTCTACTTTATTGTAAGTTTGAGCATAAGCTCATACTCTCACTAAAGTGGGGGCTAAATGTAGTGTACAAAAATGTACACCTTTACATTTTCACTATGTTTGCATCCCCTTAATTAATTGGACTTAATTAAGCCTTTAATTGGTCAAATTATGCATTCACAAGTCTAATTAATTTCATTTTTTGAAAGGGGAACACATATTTAATTAATTCCTACATTGAACTTAACATCTTGGAAATTGAGTGTCCTAGGTTAGGTCCTAGGACCCATTCGCCCAAGGGTGAATGAGTCCCCCTTAAGTCTTGGGACCCAATTTTTAATATATTTTTGGATTATTTTAATGATCTAAATTAAAATCGCAAAGGTCAACTTGTGGTGTTTAATTGTCAACTAATTAAGGAAATACGTATAAATACATTGTTATTTTATCAATTCAAAACATCTAGCATTGAGGCATATTCTACAAGAGTAAATATTATTGTCAAGAGCATTGAAGATCATTCAAGATCCTATTATGATGCCAAAGTTATTTGAATTCATGCATGTTTTTGGAGCTAACATTGTGATGTAGGTTTCAAGCATTCAAGCATCAAATCAAGTGTCAAATCAAGCATCCAATCAAGCCATTTCATGCAAGATCCAAGCCTTAGAGTGACGTGTTAGACTTTAGTCCTCTAAGGGAAGCCATTAAGGGTTTGGTGAGTTGTGAATGTGATCCCTAAAATGTCTTCCCTTATTCTAAGATGCAAAACTATTTAATAATGCATTAAAAGGAACAATACAAGAAATACACCTCAAGATTAGCCTAAGGAATGATAAGATGAAATAAAATAAAAAGTGATTATACCTTCATGATTCTTATTCCTTGGTTGGCCCTTGATCTTTGAATGTTTTGTGTGCTCCTTGGATGGAAATTGAGATCAAATATGCAAAAGTGATATGCAAGATGAATGAGGACATGGTAATGGTGAACTTAAATGCTGTGGTGAAGGAAAAAAATGCTCAAATGAAAAATTTGCAAGAGTTTGGTAGCAAAAGTTTGATTCCTTAAAATGAGAGGAAGGAGGGGGTATTTATAGAGGGATTTGAATTATCTAAAGAATTCAACAGTTGAGATTAAACCAACAAGGTCAAGATGGACGGCTATGGTGAATTGAGGACTCGCAAGCTCTCACATATTGACATGTGGAATGTGAGATGGCTAAGGATAAGATGATGTGTAAGTGAGCTGGAAGGAAGGTACATGATGTGGATGAAGGACAAGTACCTTGGAAAAAGGATGATGTGACCTCTCAATGATCACATAGGGAAGAGTAGAATCTTGGGTGAATAAAAATGAATTAAAAATTCACATGTTTGAGAGAGTCTAATGGATAAGAGAAGGTTTCCAAAAAGGTGGGGATTTGCTACATGTGAGTGATGTGACAAGTCTAAAGTTCTAGAAGTCTTTCGCACATGTAAAATGACAAGTCAAATTTTCTAGAACTTGCATGGGGATATGGTAAGCTTTGGAAGGATAAAATGTGAATTAAAAATTCACATGGGGAAGAGAGGAGCCTAAAATGAATAAATGTGAATTAAAAATTCACATGGGAAAGGGAGTCAAGGCCAAGAAAGGCAAGTGGAAAGGTTGACTAAAAAAAGGTATGTTAAATGTGGCTAATGACCTTGATTAAGGTTGTGAAAACCCTTGATTAGAATAATTAATGAGAGATTAGAAGCAAGTGGGAGATTATGGAGGATGTGACAGTAATCTTGATTAAGTGGTGCACATCCTAATCATAGATTAATTTATTTAATCCAGATTAGATGGGGATTATGTTGGATGTGACAAGGAGAGAGAATGTGAGGAATAAAAAATTGATTTTTAATCAAAAGGTTAAGTGACTAAATTAAATAAATTATCCTATTTATTTAATTTAGAGAAGAAAAGGTGTAAGGTAAAGTATTTAATTATTCAATTACATACTTTAGGAACCCTAGGTAGAAAATGAAATAATGATTAAATAAATTATTTAAACATTATTAATGAAATAGATGAATAGAGTAGACAATTTTGACCATGTGGAAGTGGTCAAATTTAGATGTCTACATTTTCCCCCTCTTCAAAGTACTGTTTGAATAACAGTGTTTTGAAGAAAAGAAAATACAGATGAATCTATAGAGGAAGTACCTATAAAATGATGCCCCAGTATGGGGAGGAGGAACTAAGCTGCCCAATCAGTGGGGAATAGATGAAGATGTCCCAATCTTGCAAAGGAATGACTATGGTAGGGAAAATAGATATATAGGAAGGGTATGCCTCCTCGAGAGGGCGATGGGGGAAAAGAGAGGGGTCTTGGGTGACCTCGCGATAGGAAGAAACAAAGGGTATGGTTTGAAAGAGTCCAAAAAATAAGGCAAGTTTTCTTTTTCAACGAAGTCAAATGAACAAGTGGTTTGCAAATGGCGGCTTTAGGAAGGGAAGGGAAGAAATGTGTCAGAGGCGTGCAGAGGGAGAGATTCACCCTACTATAGGAGAGCGGATCCGCCCCAAGGTCGGGCAGGTCCGCCTCGCGATCGAGAGTCGGTCTGCCCCACCACAGGGGGGGGCCGCCACGTGACCGGGGATGGATCCGCCCCACCATGGGGCATCGCCGCCGCACGGCCAAGGGCGGATTTGCCCCACAGTTGAGGAGGGATCCACCCCACCAAGGGGCGGGTCTGCCCCACGATCGAGGGTGGGTCCACCCCACAATCGAGGGCGGGTCCACCCCATGGTTAAGGGCAGATCTGCCCTGACATAGGGCAAGAGATTGATGAAGGAGGAAGGGATGGGGGAAATTATGAGAAATGAGAGGATGAAAGAGGATAAGAAGATGATGATGTAAATTGATGGATACGAAAGGATGATAAGTGATGGGAGATAAAGGTGAGCATAAATGGATTCCAGGATAAATATGATGTTGCCCTAGTCAAGCTACAAGTCAGGTTGGGAGGATGGTTGATGGAGTGTTATGGATGAGGGAACGATATATCCTAGAACAACACAAGGATAGGGAAGGATACATTCGGATGAGGATGAGGATGGGAATGAGTGTTTTTGATGAGGGAAGGATACATCCCAAAACAATACCGAAGGATAGGGAAGGATTCATCCCAATGAGAGTGTTGTTGATGAGGGAAGGATACATCCCAGAACAACACAAGGATAGGGAAGGATACATCCCATGGATGATAATGATGATGATGATTATGATTGAATCAAGGCTTGTAGCAAGGTTGGGAACAAGACCAAGAGTTTGATTAGATTATTTGAATGGATGAGGATGGGGGAGACATGCAAGATGATGGAATGGAAAATGAAATGCAATCCTAATTAAATTTTCCATCTTTGGAGCACTGATTTTTTCTATAGAATAAGACACCAAGTGCCAGGGTATGAAGAACCAAGGCAGATTAGTGTCCATTGTATAAAATAAAAACAACAGACAAGAAGGCTAATCCAACACCCCAAAGTCACGAAGACCTTGGTCAGGCCACGTATTGGAATAACCACAAGCACAAAAGGATTCCCTAGTGTAACACAAGACCTCGAGGATCTTGGTGGGTACTACGTGGGACAACCAAGAAGACAAAAATAGAAAAAAGATCAATATATGCCCCTATGTTTACTAGTCAAAGCACACCATGATATGATGGATCAAGGCGACCATGACAAGTGATGATAGGGAGCTCAAATGATAAACAAAATCCAAAAGCATAAAAAGGTCAGAATCAATTTCAAACGTCCTTTGCCATAGGATCAAGAGGATGGATGGGATTGATGTGGTCTGTTAGGAAGGATACATCCTATTGAGACCAAAGATGGAGGATTATGATGGGTTGATCAATATGATGTAGGATATTGGAAACCGATTGGATCTCGTGATATGAATGACCTTGTTCTATAAGCACCAACTAGGATAGGGACATACTTGATGGCATGAAAGGACGATAGAATGATAGGATGGCAAGGCACAAGACAACAAGACCCTAAATACCTAGGGGCTCAAGGGTTGATCAAAGATCATCCTTGCCTACGTGAAAGCGCAAAGCCGTCATAGTTCAATAAAAGACCATGGATAAAAGCAGAAAGAGGACAAGGGTGACCAATGATGGATGGCGAAAGACATGAAAGATACCATAGGGGTAGAAAAAATGATTTAGCCTTGCCTACGAGAGAGCGTAGGGGCGACGTAGTTCAATACAAGGCCAAAGAAAGATGATGGAGGATGACAAGACAGACAAAAGATAGAGCCCCGAGGGTGGATCAAATGATCAACCTTGCCTACGTGAAAGTGCAGGGGCAATGTAGTTCAGAACAAGACCAACAATAGACAACGGAGAAGGGATGATGAGATGACCATGATAAATGGATAAAAGGATGGAGCCGATATGATGAGACAGGATACGATGTGCGGAGGGGATGGTTTATATGTGTAAGATATGTATGATGTGAAGCTCAAGGATGGGATAGGTATTTAGATCATTAGAATGTGAATTGGAAAGGTGAGACGATGGATAGATGAGCGATGAAGATATGAGAAAGATTTAGAAAATAGATAGGAATGATGAGAGGGAGGTAGCAGGGCATTGGAGTGCATGTGGGTAGCCTATAGCTAGATACCAATGACAAGGGATTATGAGATAGGAGGAAAAATAGAAGTAAATGGATGGATGGATAAAAATGGGGAGATATAAAGATGTGAGGATAGGTGGATAGAGGGATAAGGAATTGGAAGGATGGAATGGATTATAAGGATAGTGAGATGTCGGGATTCTTATATAGAGGGATGGGTAGATAATGATGAAAGGATGAAAAAGGACTAGTGGATGAGAGTATAGGAAGATAAGGATTTGGTAGATGGTAGGGATTACTGGATGGATAAATGGATGGGGAGGATGGGGAGATGGAGAGGATTACCTGGAGGGATGGATGGATGATGTCTCCAAGGACCCAATCACAAATAAGGAGATGCCCCCACTCTAGATGTGTCATGCATGATGAGGCAAGAGGGATGGGTGGATAAGGGAGTGAGATGGGAAATGGAAGATAGAGAGAGGTGGATAATGAATGTGATAGTGTATGGATGAGGGGAATATATGCCAAGAGGTGTCCAAAGAATGTATATAGGTTTTCCCCTATCTTTATCAAGATCAAAAGGAAGATGGAGGGATTGGGATGAATGGGATAAGATGGATAGGATGTGGAATATAGGAAGAGGTGGGAGATGGAGCAAAGGAATGCGTAAGTGGATGTTGCCCCCAATCGTAGAAGGAGACTAGATGGGGGAGTTATGCATGATGCTTGTTTACTAGGTTTTCATCATGGTACTTATCCAAGGCACTTGTTTGCCAAGTTTTCACCATTGGACGAATGATTTTCTCTTTACTATTATTTTGTATTTTTCTAGTTTTGTCTCTTTTTTTGTTTTTGAGTTTTTGATTTTTTTGGACTAGGATGTGGATGAAGATGGATAAATATAGGGATATGGATATGCAGATTTAGATGATAGTTGATAAGGAGATGGATGAAGGACTCAAGCATCAAGTTCCATATGAGGTAATAAGAGCCCATGTGTAAAGTGACCATCGGATGTTGGTACAACCTTAGTAGGAGAAATGGATTATGCAAGAGGATGAATCAAAGGGATTGGATGGGGGAGATAGGGGGGATAGTGGATGGGGTGTTGGAAAGTGTATGGATGGAATGATGGAGTGTATGTGTGATAGGGGAAGGTGTTTGGGACCAACATTGGCATATGTGGTGGATGTGAAATGAGAGGAGGGTTGATGGATGGAGGATGTGGCGAGACTGGAGGTGTTGGGATAGTGAATTTTGGGACATAAGGACCCAAAATAGATTTAGGAGATGGAGGATGTGAATTATGAGCATTGGGAATAGAAACTTTGGATGTCATCATGGATTTTTCATTTGAAGGCATTGTCTCTTTTTTCTTTGGGATCCACATGGTGTTGATTTTTGCTTTGATGGGCCTTTGTGGCGATTTGGATTTTGGATTCAATTTTTATTTTTGTCAACATGTCTTTTGGAGGGGACATGAGGAGTTGTATATTCATGTGGATGTTTTGATGTATATATTTTTTCTTTGGCATCCAAGGAGAAGACGTGGATGGAGTGGGAGAGATAGGATTTTGATGAGGACGTGTGGATGGAGGATGCGAGATAACATGCATGGAAGGGTTCCTTTGTTGATCTTGATTAGGAATTAGGAATTTTGGATTTTTATGCGGAGGGATAGGTGGTGGATGAATGAAAGGATGTATAGGGTGAGATGGAGGAGGTGATTTAGGTATATAAGGACCCAAAAGAGACTATGTATATGGAGGATGTGTAATGATGGATGGAGGGACATAAAGACCCAAAATGGATTTAGAGGATGAGGGAGGAATATGGATGGTTGTTTTGAGGTAATATGATGGAGGAGGGGGGATGGCAACAAATGACTTGGTAGAACGATGGGAAGTACATCTTGTGCCTTTAGAAGAGGATTGTTTAGGATGTACGGAGGTTGTACCAACATCTTTGGAGTGCAATTTTTGGGAGATATATCCAAGACCATGTGTGCCTAGATGTTCTTTGACTTGGATGGGCTCTAAAGTACCTTGATCATGAAGGCCTAAACCTTTTCCCTGATAGTTCATGTTCATGAGCATGTGATCTACAATAGGATACTTATTCTTTTAGAGGCATGGTGTGAGTCCGTCAAGAGGTGGGGGAGGAAAGGTGGTGCATATACTTTGTTTTTCTTCTACAAGGAGACCACCATAGATGAGCGTTATGTTACCGAGGTGATATAAAAGTGGTGTTGGGATGGAAGGCATTGATGGAGGATCATGCAATGGAGATGAGGGGAGAGAAACATCTTGATTGGGAGGAGGAGGTGATAAGGGATCGGGAGAGGAATTAGGGAGTATGATAGGATTTGGATTTATGGCAGTGGATGATAAGGGCTAATGAGATGGAGTTATTGGATCATGAATGCAAATGAGATCATGGGATGGAGTGGATGAGATAGTGTGATCTTGAAATGGGGTGGATGGGAGGATAGGATCATGACTTGGTTGAGGATATGGATCATGAGATGAAATGGAAGGAAGACTATGTTCTTGAGAGGGGGTAGATGGGATGGAAGGATCTTGATTTGGAGGAGGGGATATGCTTGTATGATTTGGATCAAGCTCTTGGCATGACTAATCTTGTGTGGGATGTATGATGATGGAAGAGTTTTGGAGGGACTCCTCAATTGGGGGAGATAGGAGGATGGAGGATTCATGAAGGTCATGGGATTGAAGTTTGTGAGTATTAGGATTGGGAGAAGGGATTGGATATCTTTAATGGATTGGGTGGATCTAGTAGTAGAAGATGGGGATTTAATGGATTCAATGGGTTTGATCGGCTCAACCATTTGGATGATGTCAGGAATGGTGATGGGAGGGATTGGTGTAGGATGGGGGAGGGCCTCATCATTAGTGATAGTACATGATAGAGTGAGAGGGCATGGTGGCTCTTCTGTCATGAGTCCTTGTGAGACATTTGGAAGGGATGTAGGATTAGGTAGAGTGATGGGAATGGATGGAGGTTTAGGGATGGTTGGAGGACTAGGATTAGGGATTGGTGGATTAGGATTAGACGAGGGGATGGGAATGGATGGAGGACTAAGAGGAGATGGAGGATTAGGATTAGGAATTGGTGGATTAGGGTTAGATGGGGGGGTGGGAATGGATGGAGGATCAGGGATGGATGGAGGATTAGGATTAGGTATTGGTGGATTAGAATTAGACATGGGGATGGGATTGGATGGAGGACTAGGAGGAGATGGAGGATCAGGGATGGATGGAGGATTAGGATTAGGGATTGGTGGATTAGGATTAGACGTGGGGATGGGATTGGATGGAGGACTAGGAGGAGATGGAGGATTAGGATTAGGAATTGGTGGATTAGGGTTAGATGAGGGGATGTGAATGGATGGAGGACTAAGAGGAGATGGAGGATTAGGGTTAGGGATTGGAGGATTAGATGAGTGGATTTGTGGATGAGTATTATATGTAGAACTAGGAGGAGATGGAGGATTATAGTTAGGGATTGGAGGATTAGATGAATGGATGGGTGGATGAGGATTATATGTAGAACTAGGAGGAGATGGAGGATTATGATTAGATGAGTGGATGGCACTAGATAGAGGACTAGGAGTGGTTGGAGGACTAGGTGTCTTTAGATGGAGGATTAAGATATAATACAATGAAAGGGAGAGTGATGTAGGAGGATGTGGATGTTGGATTAGATTGGGAAGATTGGAATGGTGAGTGATAGTAGGAAGATGTAGATGAAGGATTATAATGGGGAGATGTGGAATTAATGTAAGGGTATTGGGATGGGGGATTGTGATAGGAAGGTGTGGATGTTGGATTAGAATAGGAAGATTGAGGTGGTGAACCACTATAGGAGGACACGTATGGTGGGTTGGCATAGGAGGATATGGATGGTATATTAGGATGAGAGGATTGAGATGGTGGATTAAGATAGGAGGAATATTGGGATGGGGGATTGTGATAGGAAGGTGTGGGTGTTGGATTAGGATGCAAAGATTGAGATGTGGGATTAAGGTAGAGGTATTGGGATTGTTGATGATGATAAGGAGAGGAGGATATGAATGTTGGGTAGGATAGAGGTTGAAAGGGAGGATATGATGAATATTTCAATGGTGAGGATGTTGGATATCCCTTGTCAAGGGTAGCATAAGGATCGTTATTAGATGCAGATGAAGGCATGGTGGGATAGTTCGAAGAAGTAGTGGGATTTTGGGAGGCAATTGGAGAGAGCTTGCTAGCAATGATAGAGTCAAGGGGATCTATTTAACAATCTTCATGATCAACAAGATTTTCATTATCGTTATCAACATAGTTAGGATTCCCCTTGACTACTATTATTGGTCGTGTGAGAGGGGGATAAATATTCATGATGGATACAAATTAGCAGGAAAGAATAGATGATGGATAGAGAACTATGATGGATTGAAAGCTCATATGGGGATTGGATGAAAGCTCGGATTGGGACTGAATAAAATCTTAGATTAGGATGATGGGATTAACGCTCAGATTAGAACTGGATTGAAGCTTAGATTGGGATTGGATAAGAGGATATGATAGGATAATTTTGTTTTTGATTGGATGATGAATTAGGATTGGTTGATGGAAAGGGTCCTAAACCCAATTCAAAAATCACCCTAGGTGATTTAATAGTTTGGTTGATCGGATTTAAGGACTGAACCAATTATCATGACACCAAATCCACCTTGAGTTGGAAGGGGATTGATTTGGGCCAAAGATGCTGACTTACAACACAAATCCACCTCAAGATAGAATCGGATTGATTAGGTTGAAGACAATGATTGATATGTAGGATAACGATCAAACTTAACCCCTTGGTCAATTCGGGAGATAGCTTCTAAAACAAGGTTTAAGGGATTTTGTGTTGAAAGATGATGATGAATGAAAATGAAAGATGTCTTGATGGTTTTTATATGATGGGGGTGTTGTTGAAGTGATCCTTTTAGAAGAAAAACAACTCTTTAAATCACACGATAATATGGTAGAGCGAGTACCCCAAATTGTGAAATGATCAATGGACATTTAGAAAGGTTAAATTGAGGCTTGGAATGGTCAAATGGATGTTTGGATTGGTTAAATGAATGTTTGGGATGATCAAATGGTCAAACGAAGAATGGGGTGGTTAAACAGAGGCTTGGAATGGTCAAATGGGGTGAAATTATTTGTTCAGGAGGGCGTATCTGCCCTTCTGCAGTCAAAACAATGAATCACGATGGCAAATATGCCCCTATGCAGAAAAATAGTGAACTAGGGGGGAAAATCTGCCCCTTTACAGAAAAATAGTGGACCAAGGGGGCAAATCTGCCACTTTGTAAAAAAATAGGTACTTAGTTTGGATGAGAAAGATTATGGCAAGGACTTGAAATGATACAATGAGGCTGACTTATCAAGATTTACTGGTTTCTCACATAAAGACACTTTAAGCAAGCACAATCCTATGATTAGTGTTAAGGGGCATGGCCAACAAAGGTCTTAATCTAGGATGCACAAGGTTTCTAAGGAGTCCTCGATATACTCTCGGTACATGAGGCACAAACTGTGAACACCAGCCTATCACAAATGTGAGTCAAGAACCCCAATGAGATATTGAAGGGCTCAGACCATCTCTTCACGTTTATCTAGGTATCACCCTAGCTTTGACGCTCTGCCAGACACGACGTGACTGGATTGGGGTACAACTTTGGTTCTCCCCCTTTTTATACTCTGCTAGTACACGTGGTTGGGATCATCCCTTGGGGTGATGAAATCCCCAAGCAGGTCCCTCTAAAAAGAAGGCACTAATCGTTTCCAACTACTCCCCAAGTTCACACAAAGTGCAAGGGGAAGGTGAAAAAAAATGAATGCCCCCTTTGGGTAACACAAAACAGGCACACCACACAATAATTATTACTTCCTCCTAATTAAACTATGTGCTTAGATGAAAACAACAATAAAATACTCTTAAAAATTGAGTAAATTAATGGCCCTGCAAACAAATGTTAGTTGTTTTATCGTTCGTGTTTTATGAATAACCACAACATGCTGCAAAGTATTAGTAATAAATCCAACTACACCCACAAACAAGCAAGGTTAGGGGGTAACAACTTCAAAAAAATAAAAAGATGAGCCAAAAACGAAGCTAAAATGCATGTTTTTACTTTCCAAAACGTGTTGTTTAGGGAAAATCCACCCCTTTGCAGTGAAAAATGTTGGAATGACA
>CM021100.1:35253035-35303252 GCA_007115665.2 Sequoiadendron giganteum | reverse complement strand
CCCTCATGGATGGCTTCTTGGGGTATAACCAAATCTGAATATCTCCTAAAGACCAACATAAGACACCCTTCACATTTCCATGCAGAATGTATTGTTGGAATTTCATTCCTTTTGGACTCAAGAATGTTGAGGCTACATACCAATGTGCCATGATGATAAATTTTCATGAGCTTATGCATACGCTAATGGAAAACTATGTGGATGATTTGATGGAAAAATTGTTGGCACGAGATGACCACTTGCGAGTCCTAGACAATATTTTCAAAAGGTTGGAAGAATACAAAGTCAGATTGGATCCCAAGAAGTATGTATTTGAAGTGACGTTGGGAAAAAACCTAGGCTATATTATTTCCAGATGAGGTATCGAGGTCAACCGAAATAAATCCAAATATATAATAGACATACCTCTACCCAACAACATAAGTCAACTATGCACATTGCAAGAGAGACTTCAATCTATTTGGTGATTCATAGCACAATTGGATGAAAAAATACACCCATTTCAATATTTGCTCAGAAAAGGTGTATTATTCATGTGGACAAATAAGTGTCAGGAAACCTTTCAACAGATTAAGGATTACTTGCTAGCACCACCAGTTTTAATGCCACTTGTCGATGGGAGACCACTCATCCTCTACATTTCAACAACTACATCTGCACTTGGGGCATTACTAGCACATAATGATGATGGAGGTCATGAATGAGCATTATATTACATTAGTCACACCTTGGTCGATTATGAACTAAATTACAGTCCTATAAAATGTGCTTGTCTTGTAGTAGTCTTTGCTACTCAATGACTAAGGCACTACATGTGGAATCATCAGACAAAGTTAGTCTCCAAGATAGATCCATTGAAATATCAATCTCAATAAGGTAGCCTTGATAAGATGATTAGCTAAATGGGTCATGATACTTAGTGAGTATTATATACAATATGCCGAGAGAAAATAAGTAAAAGGATGGGTCATTGTTGATCAACTTGCAGACGTTCCAACCAAAGCAGATCGCCCATTAGTCTCATATTTTCCAAATGAATCTATCTTCACTTTGGATACCCAAATGGAAATTGTACTTCGATGGGTCTCATATAAACCATGTTTCAGGGGTAGGCATACTGTTTGTTACCCCTCAAGGTGATACTATTCCCAAACCATTTAGAATCGCCTTCTCATGCACAAACAACATAGTAGAATATGAGGCTCTCCTTATAGGACTTCATATGGAAATCAAGTGGAAAATCAAATACTTGCAAGTATACGGTGATTCCCAATTGGTAATCCAATAGGTCAATGATGATTATGACACTAAATATGAAAATCTCACACCATACAAATGAATGGTTGATAGTTTCAGACAGTATCTTGGAAACATTATCTTTCATCAAGTCCCTCAAATTTAGAATAAAGCAACAAACACCATGGATACTATTGGCTCCCTCTTGGACATCCCAAAACAACATGCCTCAATATGAGTTTCTGGTAGAATAGTTGTTGATCCCTACCTTTGACATCCTTGAGCTTGAGATGGTTTGCAAAAATTTTGGTCCTAATTCCCCATGGTACCAATAAATTTATGACTACCTCCATGACCATATTATTTCCCCTAATCTTGCCAATGATCAACACAAGATATTCATCTGAAGAGCCATGAAATATGCCATCATCGGTGACACCCTTTATAGATGAGCCCTTGACAATACCCTCTTGAGATGTATCAATGTCAAAGAAGCACACACAACCTTGCGAGAAGTACACGAGGGTATATATGGAGCCCATTCTAGTGGTCCAACCCTAGCCAAAAAGATCATGAGAGTGGGTTACTATTGGCCTACTATGGAATGAGATGCATATCACTTCATTAAAAGATGTCGATAATGTCAGTTCCATGGAGACTTGATACATGCGCCAACACAAGAATTGTGTTCGATAACATCACCATGGCCCTTTGCCCAATGGGGACTCAACATCATAGGTAAGATCCATCCCACATAATTTAATAGACATAAATTCATCATCACCGTAACCAAATACTTCACTAAATATATTGGACCCATTCCTTTGACATACATCACCGGTAAACAAATCTCAAAGTTTATCCTCAACAATATCATTTGTTGATATGGTGTCATTCAATCCATTATCATTGACAATGGTTTTCCATTCAAAAATAAAGAAGTTTGCCACCTCTATAAAAAGTTCCACATCCAACACCATTTCTCCATTCCATACTACCTACAAGGTAATATCCAAGTTGAGACATCTAATAAAACCATTATTTGAATCCTTAAAAAGATCGTCAATGAAACTAGTTGTGACTAGCACCTCCAACTTAACCCCACCTTATGGGCCTACCTCACCAATATTCACACTCCTACCGATGCCATTCCATATTCATTGGTCTTTGGCTATGAAGCCATCTTACTTATAGGTCGAATTACCTTCCCTAAGGGTATCGATGCAAGGGCAGATCGACGATGAGGAATATCGTGTATCAAGGCTATATGAGTTGGAATTTCTAGATGAATAGAGACAAATCACATTGGTCCATCTACAAGCATATTAGAATCATAGCTACAATAAGAAAGTCTTGAATTGACATTTTGAAGTTGGTGACCCGGTGTTAATGGAAAATCTGAAGAACCAAGTAGAACGAGAAAATCCAAGAAAATTTGAGTTGAATTGGTTGGGTCCCTATATTGTCACAACAGTCTTTAGATCAGGAGGATACCAACTTTCAAATCCTGAAGGGGAACCCTTGTTAGAACCAATCAACTGCTTGCACCTATGTAGATTCTACACTTAGCCTCAGAGAGCTCTTATCATAACCATGAAAATACAAAAAAAAATTCAAAAAAATAGTTTCCTTGATGAAAACTTGGCAAACAGGCATCTTGGTAAAACCAAAAAAAAAATCAAGAAAACAGTAAAGAGAAATAATCCGTCCAATGGTAAAAACTACTTCGATGGCACTTTGGATAAGTACCGTGGTGAAAACCTAACAAACAAGCACCATGTGTAGTTGAATTTTGCTTTGTTGTCTACCATCATTCCAATCTGACTTTTCTTGTCATCTATTCTTCCTGTATCATCCATAATAATGCCTAGTTGTCCTTCCCATAACTTGGAACGATTGACATTGTGCGTCCTTTTGCCTTTCATATTTACCTGTCATGACACCTATCTCATTCCACCCATAATAAATTGGTCTTATACTTGATTGGGGGAAAATACTTGACCTATGTTGTTATTGGATCGTATACTTACTATTGAAGGTCGCTATATCAAAAAGACAAAATAAATCAAATATCCTAAAAAATAAATCATAAAACCTCAAAAATCCAAAAAAATTGAAACATGTCAAAAACACAAAAACATCCAAATAACTTGCAAAAATCTATAAAATAGAGTCTGAGCCAATCATGTTAGTCCAAGTATAGTCGAATTGCGTTGCCTCTATGACTTAAACGTAGGCAAGACCATCCGTTGATGTGCCCTCGAGGCATTAGATCATTCCTCTTAGGTTTGGTCAAATAAAATAATGATGCGATCCTTTGTCAATAAAACAAAGTCAAGTCATGTTGAACTATGAGGTCTTTACGCATTGTTACATAGGCAAGGCCATCTATCGATGAGCCCCCGAAGCCACCTAGGTCGATCCTTTAGGGTTTGTCACGTCGATCATAATAAGTCAGACATTGTCACTAGACACAAACAGTCATCAAAACATCACACAAGTCATGACTCAACAAGACAAACAAGCCAAAATGTCTTCAAGTCAAGACAATCAACTATCAAAACAGTAAGCAACATTAAGTCAAATTATGTCTTATATAGGATGTGTCCTTCCTAAAATCAGACATGTTCGTTATTGTGTCATTGGCCTTATACAGGTAGTCACATGGTCAAAACCAAATTTGACATCTTATGCGACATGTTTCTTCTCTTGAAACCAGGCCTTGTTAAAATAATCAACCCATCAATCACCTAGTCAATTAAACACCGACAATCATTGGCCAACACTTTGAATGGTTGTTGACTTTGTGGGCTATTTTATGTTATCTTTTTAGCATTTATGTGTGATTCACATTACTAGCTACCCTAAGGATGTCCCATGAAGGATTTAGAGGAGCGAGGATATCTCATGACTCTTTTCTTTGAGTGTTGTTTGTGGATTGTCTTGACAAAAAGACTGGAGCAACTTTGCCTTTGGTATGCGTCAAGACATTCCTTGTCTATGACTATCTATTTTGCAAGTGGATGACCTTACACACCTTGGTCTATATCATACCATGGTGTTTTTTTCCCGTTTGTCCCATTTTACCACCCAATGATGATTTAATGCAAAGCCTTGCATAGAAAAATATTTATCCTTAAGTTGTCTCTACTAATGCCTTAGTAACTTTCATATCCTTCATGCTAATTTTCCTTCTATTCTTCATCCTCTAGTCTTCTTGTCCATTTTGAGAGCAGACTCGTGTTCTTTGTGAAAGGAAAACAGGCGTGGATCTACAAACCCAATAGTGCAGAATACATTCCCTTAACACTAATACAACAGGGCAGTAAAGCACAAACTAGTTTAATAGCTTCTAAAACTACTTGAGATGAAAGCATGCAAGTAAAATATAAATAACACAAAGATTGAGCATTCACATATTGACACAAGATATACGTGGGAAAACCTTTCCAAATAAAAAATCCACCACACAAAGTCAGACTTATTGTATTACAGTAATAAAACAGTTACATACAAAGATTCAGTCTTCTTTGTTCAACTCACAGCAACCATACAAAATTAATTCTCTTTGTTACAATGTTCTTCTTCAAAACATATAGTTCAAACTCCTCTTCTGCAATCACATACTCGACTTACATAAGTCATACATTGCATTCAATTTTGTCAGACAACAGTCAATCACAAAGTACAATCATCCCTGATCAAATCGCACCAATGATCTGCCCATGTCCATTTTCCTACGTCGAGCCACCCAAGCCAAACTGTCATTACCCAAACCGAGTTATGTTCCGCCACCTTGAGTTGACCTGCACCTGCTGCAATTACTGCATTGGCCTTTAGCCAATAATTGCACGACACTAAGCCATGTGGCCTCCTAGTATTCGTTGTTGCTCTTTGAATCCGAGTCCAACTCGGTCAAACTCAGTCGCCGAGCTCACCACAAACTTTACCGCGCTACCGCGGTCCACCCGAGCTCACCATGCAGTATGGCGGTAAGCATACCGAGCTCGCCATTCAATTTATCATGGTCCACCCAAGCTCACCCTACGATAATCAATTGAGCATACTGTTAGCGGTTTTATCGAGGCCACCATGGTCAAGCCTTAGGCAAGCCACAGTACTGCAGTAACCGCTAGCCAGACCGCTGGCGGTCTTACCGTGGCCACTGCGGTCAGGCCTTAGACAGGTCACGGTACCACGGTAACCGCTAGCCAGACCGCTAGCGGTCTTACTGTGGCCACCGCGGTCAGGCCTTAGGCAGGCCGCGGTACTGCGGTAACCGCCAGCCAGACTGTTGGCGGTCTTACCACGGTCAGGCCTTAGGCAGGCCGCAGTACCACGGTAACCACCAGCCAGACTGCAGGTGGTCTTAGCGCGGCCACTGCGGTCAGGCCTTAGGCAGGCCACGGTATTGTGGTAACCGCCAGGGCAAGCCGCAGGTGGCTTTACTGCGGCCACTGCGGTCAACCCTTTGGCTAACCGCAGTACTACAGTAACCGCCAGGCCCAACACCACCAGAGCAAGCCATAGATGCCGCGATACAACGGTAAGCAAGAGAAAGGCAAATTTTTCGGTAAGCAAGAGAAAGGCAAATTTTTTGCCAAGGCAAAGAAGAAGGGGGCAAAAAAGTTGGAAATTGAGACATGAATTCTCAACACTTTGAACCCAAATGTCCTCTCGAGGGGGCATACTACAACCCTCCTCGTCATCCTTCCTCATCCTCTTTGCACTGAAGCATATTTTTGAATTAAATTTCTTTGACACAACACGATAAACTGCATTGTATCAAAGAGGGGAAAAATGTAGCACTGAAAAATGTCCTAGATTTTCTATACCGTTTTTCCTTATCAATTCCTTTGTCTAATTTCATAAGTCTTCTATTAGTTAAATAAATTTAATTATTTAATTAATCCATTACTATCTTTATTCCTCTTTGATTAATTAAATAAATTTTGTTTGTTTAATTATGTCACTAATGTTCCTTTCTAATATAATTAAACAAATTATTTACCACTCTCAACTATAATTAAATAGTTATTTCTAATTATTTAATTATTCACTAGCCTTTTATGTCATTAAATAAAATAAATTTTACTATTTTATCATTTTCTTCCTATTTTGAATTAAATAATTATTTAATTCAAAAATCACTTTGTCACATGTCTCTTTTAATTAAATAATATCCTTATTATTTAGTTACCCATGTCCCACTATTGAATTAAATGGTTATTTAATGAAAAAGTCAACCTATCACATGTCCTCTAAAATTAAATAATTCTTTTATTATTTAATTATTCATTTCCCTCTCAAATCAAATAATTTTATATGTTTATTTGAATTCCTTCAGCAACCTCTTTTTCTGTGCCAACTTCATCAAATCTTATCTCCTCTTGTCTCATTCAATTTCAACCCCTGATTGAATTATCTTATAATTCAATCTTGGCCATTCATTCTTATCTTTGCCCTAACCCTATTCCATATTACAACTTTCATTCTTGGCCATTGATTGACACGTCTTTGACATTAAATCTCAACCCTTCATCCAAATTTATCTTTTCTATAAAAAACCTCTATCATTGTCATTTCTACATCTACATTTAAATCAACTGCATATCCAAGTATGTGTTGTTAGTGTAAGACAACAATCTTCAATATTTTGCTTAGTCATTATCATAGGCTACTAGTGCATACTCAAATTTCAGGACATCAAGTACATTTCAAGCAAGATGGGGAAGGGAAATGGAGGTGAAACAATGATGGCATGATGGCTTTATGGTGATTTTGCTTTATATTTCATATTTTTATGCTTATTTGTGCTCTATTGCTTGATTAGGGTCTTAGGATTAAAGTTTATATGTTTTCTTACTTTAAACTAGATTTTACCCTGATTACAACATCCCTTATCATATTACTCAAAGCTATATTATCACATTGAAGCATCATGCCTTCCCCAATCTACTATCTTCTTGCATGCCTTATCATGTCCCTAAGAACCACCTTAGGAAAATCATGCCTTCCCTATCGTATATACACTTACATGATCCTTATCTTACCTCTAAGGCAGTTTTTACTTTTTTAGTTGCCTATACTAGGGGTAAAATTTTGTACCTTGATTATTATCTATAGTTTACATAATTTTCATGCATATCATTCAACATGTCTTACTTGATTATCACATAATGTTATCTATGACATTTATTAGTATACATAATGTATGTGCCTACATGTTTTTAGTACCTTTACTTTGCATGTGTCATTTGTCTCTCCATTTCCTTGCATTTGATTGGTGCAACCAATTGATTAGGTGGCATATATTATTACCAACTCTTATGTTGAGATTGCACATAACTATTTGCTACTAGACAAGGACTCATCACCATACCTAGATAGATCTAGATCACATTACATGGTTGTGCCTAAAGTGGCATACCATATTATTGTTATCACATTGGAAATAATAATTTGTTGTAGACAATCAAATTAACTTGTAGCTATGCTTATTTGTACTTGTGTGAAAAAATCTACTCATTCATAGTAAGCACTTAGACTAAGGATAGGAACACATGAATAGTTCAAACAAGCTCATTACTTTACAAGGACCCCATATCCTTCCATGTCTAGTTATTTACTTTTCATGTTGGCCAAGAATGTGCATATACTTTGAAGTACATGTTCATGCTAGATTCACATGCACCTCAAGTGACAGGAAAATGTAATGGTGAAATTTGCATTCCCATCTAAATTTTACATTTAGTTTTGGGTGCATTTTGATAGAATGTCATTGACAAGTGACATACTCTTGCACTATGTTTGTCTAATTCCCTAATCCGTATCCAACCCCATCCCACATTAATATACACATCTCCAACATTTGACTTTATTGCATCCCTAGTTACATGTATTGACACATGTTTCTTAGTATTAGGCATTTATTGTACCTACCATCACACGCATATCTATACAGTTAATCCCCACCTTAAGATCTATACTTTGCTATCCTAGATCAATCTTGCAATACTCAAGATTGACACAATACAAAATTTAAAATTCAAATTGTTAACTCCTAGTTTTTTTCACTAGCTATTGGTGGTTGATTTAGTACATGGTTGTACAACTTAGTATTATTTCTTACTTATTAAAAACATTCATTTGTGCATTTAATTCATATAAGAATGTCTAAGAGTCGCTCACAAATCGGCAATTATAAGGAGAAATCATTCTATTAACATTTCAATTTGGAGCACAAAAAGAGCCCATTGTACATTGATATACGCATATTAAACACTTGCATGCTCGAGATTGTTATTTATGAGCATTCATCCAAGCTTGTAAAGTTGGTTCAATAAAAGGGTCTAAGGAATAACTTGACTCTCATAATTCAACAATCTCCCCTAAGGTACTTTTAATTACCACTTGTCATCTAGATA
Source organism: Sequoiadendron giganteum (assembly GCA_007115665.2). Lineage (NCBI taxonomy): Eukaryota > Viridiplantae > Streptophyta > Pinopsida > Cupressales > Cupressaceae > Sequoiadendron > Sequoiadendron giganteum. The sequence continues at coordinate 35,294,589 of CM021100.1, read as the reverse complement.
TTAAAAATCAAAGCAAAATAAGGTTATAGCAGCCCACAATTAGCTAGATTGATCCCACAAGCTACAAGATGGTCCTACATGTTAGGACATTTTCAAAGCACTCAAGTTTAACACCAAGAAGCACAAATTCCATTCACAATGAATTCTATGATAATAAGAAAGCTAAATTAAAAACAAACCATGACCATTTATTTGTTATATCTAGACGACCAAATACTACATATAATTAACATGTATGCATCATCATAATTTTTAAAATTTATTCATCATATCCCGTCTCATTTAATTTTTAAATAAACTAAATAGTTATTCTTTTACAATTATCCATTCCTACCTCTAAATTTAAATATAAACTGTTTTGTGTATTATTTGTGCACATTCATTTAACTAACGTAGATTTATCTGGGGAACACAAACAAAAACGAAGGGATATTCGGGAAAAGCATTCCTTATAATCATTTAAAAAATCCCGCGCATTCATTTAATTAATCCAGATTTACGTAAGAGGGATTTTATTCACCTAAAATTATTTTAAAATACCCAAATTGATTAAGATTTTTAAAATATCTCCTTTCTTAATATATCCGTTATAAAATTATATAAAGCTGTTTTCTCATGTCTGCCGGCTCGCAATCTTTTATCGAGGAAATACCCCGGCCGTCAAAAATCCTCCAATAAGCACAGTACTGTTAAATTTGATTTGACATGTGTCAGATTGTAGTGCTTTGATTTCGGTTAAAGTGAAAGGTGCATCATATTTTATCATTTCCAATAAAATTGTCTGCCGTGTACTTTGTTTTTGAGCCATTATTAGAGTCTTTGCGCAATCAGTTCCTACGGTACATCTACAATTTTAGTAAGAGTAGGTCTGCAGAAAAGAGTTTAAAGTCGTTACACTGTGGAAAAAGGCTAGATAATCTGTATTGACATATATATATATATATAGTTGAGAAAATGGTAGTTGAAATCCTAGAACTGTTGAACAGTTCTTAATACCGAACTATAGGTAGATAATAATGAGGATTGGAATCATTCTTCACGCATTCCAGAGGCACTCTCTCTCCCCTTGTGGCGGAAGTACAGGGCATTCAATGCTTTACAACAATGGAGTACATTAGTATGCTGTAGCCTGTATGTAAAAATCTTTTCTTGCCCTTAATGACCAGCAAAAAAGGCCAGTACACCAACCAGAGGTGCATTGATATAGGTGGTGGGCTCTGCTTGCTTGTAGTACTTGCGAGCATCTGAGTACTGGTCCTTCCTGTTGGGTCCTCCCACAACTGCCCCAACCAGAAGATTTGGATTGGGATTTTTGCTGAAAAAGTATTGAGAGCCTCCCTTGCATGTTATGTGACTGGGATGGTGATCAACAGAGGGCAAAGATGAGCCTCTGTGATGAATATATTTGGGAAAATTAGGCCCATATCCTACCATATATGAAAGCCTCATCGGATTGTCTCCTAATATGTAGTCCACCTGCAATTAAAGGCCAATTTTGTTATGGGTACAGAGCCAAATGAATAATAGGTCATGTTGAAATCATATTTAAGATTTGAAGAATGAAGAATAGCTAAGTACCTGGCTCTTGGCTACTGCTTGCAGCCTTGCAGGAGTGGCAGCAATGTTTCCACAATGCACTACTTGATTAGAATGGCTCAAATAGCTTGCATAAGCCAAAAGCAGGAACGATATGGACGTCACATGCTGCATGTTGCTCCCTCCTTGCTTGTAGATAAGCCCACCTATCACACCCACATAGAAGTTAAGTTCCTTCAGTTCTCTATTCTGGTTAGACTCCAGGGCTTCTTAGTAAGGTAAATGTACCTGGTGTATGTGCAACATGTCTGTAGGGTGTTTCAGGTAACAAAGAGCAGATGAAGTTGTCAGCATGTCCCTTGTAGGTTTGAAGGAAGTTCACCTTACCCAATAAGAATTCCTGCACATTTTGAAACAGACATCTCAGAAATTTCCCAAATAAGACATGAAATTTCAGCAGTTCATAATTGTTTGAAATGTTTTTGGATCTGACTGCATGAACTTTTTACATCAACGATTTGGATCACACTCTATGATCTATTATCAGGATGAAAAAAGTAGATAGCATGAGAAGACAAAATCCCGATTATAGATAATAAGATGTGATCTAAAAATTCACGCAGTCAAATCGAAAAACATTTCAAGCAAGAAAGAAGATGTTGGAATGGAAAAGTTTTTGGAGAAGATTTTGTATCTTTTTATGTTGAGATTATGGGTGATAGCTCCTTATAGAGTACCCAACCAAGATGGGGAGATGGGGAGGAAATCGAACTAAATCACCTTAGATACAAGAATGTTTATTCCTGCATGTTTGTTGTCCCATCCAAACTCATTGATGTTTTCATCAGCTCCCAGAGTCTCTCCGTTGATTTGAATGTAGCTGATGTAAGAGTGATCTTTAGTTGCTCTGTGGAGCCATGCTGCACCCCACAACAATTCGTCCTACAGATACAAATAAATTGTACAGTGCAACAAATTTAATAATATTCTATGAAGAATTTAACAGTATTCTGTGTAGAACAGTTCAATTAAGAGTTATATACGCACTTGGTATCCATCAAAGTCGCAGTAGAAAGGACACACTCCTGCTCTGAGGTTGTCACTGTACGCTCCCCTGTATTTGTCTGCAAACTTGAAAACCTGTTGAACAGATGATTATAGTTATATTCACTTATAGTCATAATTAATTATTCGTCCTAAAACTTAAAGCAGCTTGATTTCTACAGTGAGTCTTTGTGTAAAACGAAATGTAAATATGGAATCCTTATTTGCATCCCTAATTCAACAATCATGACAGAATCAAGGTTATGCATAAAAGTAACTTTTGTTTTTATTTGAATGCCTACAGTCCTAATTCGTCATTTTTCTAGATAATGGGTCCCTTCAGATTGTTATTAATTGGTGATCTATAAAGTTACATTTCAGATTGTCAATCTAACTCATCATTCATTTCCAAATTTTTACTCGTAGTAAAAGCAAAAAGTATCTCAAAGTTATGTATGAATGAAGCTCTTCTTGGCGATTAATCGTACTGGTGGTAAAGCAAAAGGAATCTAACTACACACAAAAAGAAGTTACGTATATTAAAAAGCTCTAATTGGCCCTTAATCATTCATCCTATTTGGGTCCTCAATTTCATTCAACAGTTTTTACCCATGAACAGTTTTTATCAGAAAATTTTGTCCAGCAGTTTTAAGGACTCTTGAAGCTTAAACTGTAAAATAATCAAAATTGTTAAAACGGTTCAGCCATGAGAGTTCATAATTACTATGCTAATTAACTTACACGGACTGCAGTGCTGAGAAGGCGTTGAGAGTATGCCGAATCTGATGACCTAAACACAATAGATGCTGCAGCCAAGGCTGCAGCAGTTTCAGCAGCAATATCTGAGCCGGGCTTGTCTTTGCTGATTTTGTAAACTGTTCTTGGAGTGTCCATATCCTCTGGTCTCTCCCAGCAATTGTGGTCTGGAATGGGATTACCCACCTGTTTCAACATACAAAAAAGACTAAATTTCTTCTCTTTAACATGTGAAACATCTATAGGCACTAACTAGAACTAAAGATGCATATAGTATTGCACAATTAACCAACCTGTACATAAATAGTATCCGGGTGTGCAGTGGCTTTCAGAAGATAGTCCGTAGACCAACGAATGGCACTCTTGGCATTCTGGAGCTCAGAGCCCATGAGCTTCCCAAATTCTATGACACTCCACGCTAGCATTGTGGTGGTGAAAGCCATGGGAAAACCAAACTTGACATTGTCTCCTGCATCATAGTATCCTCCCACCAAGTCAACCTGCACATCAAAACAATGCACTTACAAATCAACATAAAACATGAATGTTAACTCACAATGCTCAAAATATACTGTATCGAAACAAAAAGAAGATTACATTTGCTGCAGCGCCATCTCTTAGACCAGAGTCCATTCTCCATTTGATGCGCTGATTTGCAGGAATTTTCCCTGATCTCTGCCCTTCAAAGAACATAATGCACTTTGACAGAGCATCTCTGTAGTTATGGCCTGCTGAGACTGCTGTGGGTGATGCTGCTAACAAAATTAATAAGCCCACGCCTAACATCATTTGGGTTCTCTGAAACACAATCCCCATTCCCATTTTGGCTTCTGTTAAACAAATGCAAATGAGAGCTACACCAGCAACAACTACCACCTTCCAAGTTTAGCAATGTGGGTGCTGCTTCCTCTTATAGCAGAAGAATGAGGGATCATAGGATTCCTTCCCTCAAATGCATTGGTAGATTTTCATTAAATAAAATTACTGGCAAGAATGTAGCTATTGGACAGTCGTAGCAATTTACCTTTTCCAAGTATGAGTGTGGGGTCAGGGACACCCTTTACGATGAGGAGGGTCTCAATGTTAGTAATAATATACAATTAATTTGTTAAACCCCATACTGTTTTTCTCCCTTTCACATCACTTCACAGCGGTCTACTCTTGACCACTTACCGTGAACTTAACATATATGCCATCAATGCATTCGATGAGATGATTCACCCATAAGCCTTGAAGGAGGAGCATTTGTACGTCTGAACTGATGCATGTGCAGTTGCAGAGAGCAGCCATGGAATCCACATATATATTATGCCACAAAGTGGGCACCTCGTGGATTTGCCAGACAAGTGATGATGTGGATGATCCTCGGTTGACTTTGGCAACCTTGTGTAGCCCTCATCACGAAAAGCCCCTCTTATGTTTGTCCTCTCTTTAGGTAAGATTGGTCTCTACCTCTAATTTTGCTGGTCTTCTGTAATTTAAGTAATGATTAGTTCCATGTGACTCTATAATTTAAGCAATGATTAGGCATGCAAATATGCCAAATTTTAGGGCAAATCTTCCTTAGGCATTGGGAGATGGAATGTATTGGGTTAAATTCCTACTACTCTGTAGTGTTCCCTAGGTGAGTAGGCCTGCATTGTTGTTTGGAAGGGGATAATCCAAACCAAGTGTTTTGTACTAATCTAAGAGTGAAGAGCCAAAGGCGTACTGACTGACTCCTAAACCTTTAAAGGAACCCACCATGTCTCATTCAGGGCACGTGAATGTAGAGCTGGACAGTGGAATAAAATTAAAGAAACTCCCTAAACCCATTGACGTGGCCCTTCTCACTGACAGGATGGAGAATTTTTCACATGCAGGTAATGCTTGTTTATGAATCTGCAACAGCAAAAGAATGTGGGGGACTGAGTTATGTAAGCATTCTAGTCTGTAAGGCATTTAGCTTTTGGATGTTCACACAGCAGAAATAAAACAAGATTGCTGTTTGATACAGCAGAAACAAACCTACCCAAGTTAAATACCCTTAATTACATGTTTGTGCCATTAGAGTGTCGGTTGTGAGCTGGAACTGTTGAAGCTAACGTTCCTTAGGATACTCAGGGCTAACACTCATGGCTTTACAGTACGATGTCTTTTCATTGGTAGCGACAAGATTGGTTCTGTTTTTTCTATCCATAAAAGTCATTAAAGTGCCATGTCTTAACTGCTTTACCAACTGCAATTCCACGTTAGTGAGATGCGAGTATGACAATTATAAGCTCCTCGTGGTCATCCTTATGTGTGAGAGCGACTACAAATATTCCTATGACGTAGATCTATTGTTGTGGGCAATGGTTTTGTCTCGTGGCCGTATGGCTATATCAAAAATTCTTACCAGATCAAAGGGTGAATATTGGGTCGATGGGTGTATTGCAAAATAATTGCTGAGAGTGGAGAGGACAGAAAAGAAAAGTTGGTTTACCTTTTAGGTTTTTTTTTGTTTTTTTTTTTTTTGGTGTGAGTTATTATAAGTTGGTTTATCTTTTAGGTTTTTTTTTTTTTTCCGAGTTATTTTAAGTTGGTTTACCTTTTAGCTTTTTTTTTAAAATTATTTTTGAGTTATTTTTGATTGGACAATCTTTTGATAATGTAGTTTATAATTTGTTCATTTTTAAGGTGTTTAGTCTTTTATAATGATGTTCATATCGGATGGTTTAGTTATGAATGTTGAAGCAATTAGTGTATTGAAAAATAATTGCTTAAGAGGCGGAGAGGACATACTACCAAGGAGATGAAAAGAAAGGTTGGTTTGGCTTTTAGGTATATTTTTTTGGTATGAGTTTTCCACAGTCCATGAAAATAGATGCTTAGCTTTTGGATTTAACTATGTATATATTTTACTCCAAAAGATAAGCATCTATATTTTTTTGTTGAGTCACTTTTGTTTAGACAATTTTTTGATAATGTAGTTTATAGGTTTGCTCATTTTTAGGGTATTTAGTCTTTTATAATGATGTTCATATCGAATAGTTTACTTATGAATGTTGAAGTGGTTAGTTTTGAAATAATTCATGAAGAAGAGGTTAGTTTTTGAGTGATTCATGAAAACATCGCCTATGAAGAAGTCTTAAAAGTTTGTTCTAAAAAGTAAGAATTTTGAAAGTCCTTGAGATGGTATTCTTCTAATTCTAGATTTTGATAACAAATGCAAATAGTGAGAGTATTATAGCTCACAAGGTATTTTATAAGAAAATTCCTTTTTGAAAGCATGCTTAGAAGTTGGGTTGATATAGCATGGGTCCCTCATGGAGCTAAAATTGGCATAGTCCAAAACCCTATTGAGGGGTTTTTCTTTTGCACTTTGCAAAAGACAACCACACAAATGCTATTCTTAGGCATGAACCTTGTTGTATTAGGATTTTTGCTAATTTTATCTCCTTGGACAAAGGATTTTGTGGTGTCTAACTAAAAAACTCTTAGGTACTAATCTAGCTACAGTTCCTTGATTTACCCTTGCCTTGTTGTTCATTCGTAAACCATATTGCTACCTCTCTTGGGAGGGTGATGTGTGTTGAAGTAGATAAATTCTACTCAACAACTAGAAAGGTGGATGCAGTGGATTGGACATAGTGAACCTAAAAAGGGGTCACTCGTTGGCTCTACTAATGGTTCACCTACTGAGGCTTAAACACCTACAACACACACTCAATCTTTGACCAATAAGAAGGTTAAAAATGTGGTGAAAAATTATCTAGAAGCCTCTTGCGCAATCAATCAACCCTCTAAGTAGGTTGTTGAGCCACTATATAACCACTTCCTATGAGTGTGTTGTCATCTCAAGATTTAAGTGTTGTATAAATTTTTCACACCTCTTCTTCACTTAAGTCCCTCAATCCCCACACTCGGTAGAAGAAAGGGAATTTATTCCTGAAACAATATATGTAGTTTGGAGGATTCTCTCCAAAATAATGAACTAGGTTTCTACATAACAATTTTTTTTGCTTCAAGGGTTAAAATTCAAGGATATGTCCTTAGATCCAGATTTTTCACAAAGTTGTTTCTCAATGTGAGGGGTTCATTGGACCCACACTACAAGTTAATTGTGCATGAGTTTCAACAAATATTTTCTTCTTTAAATATTGTTTGCTTTTAAGAGATTGAGATCATTAGATTTTTATTTTTTGTTGTGTGTTATGTCATATATAGAAAATTAGACTTTTTTAGTTGTAATCTTGGACAAGAGCATAAGGCACAGTGATGTTTGTGTCTTCTATATGGAAACCTCATTATATCACTCATGACTATGATCCTTCCAACAAGGCTTTGTAGATCACTTTCACTATTGATGACAAAGCCTTTGGAAGTGCTAATATTCATGCCTCAAATGATACAATTGAAAGGACCCATCTTTGGTGTTGGATTACAATTGAATTGTCGAAGGCATAATGGGTATTTAATATAAACTTTAGTTTGATTAAGGTGTCATATTACAAGAAAGGCGATCTCCCAATTAGATAGATAGTAACAAGTAGGAGGCATAGTTTTACATGCATAATAAATTTATATTTTATGATCCCAATATTTGTTGCCAAATTGTATATTTGGTTTGGCACACTTGGTCCAATTTGTGTTGTGGAGTAGAAAGAGTGATAAAGCAACTTGATAATGCAATGATTTTAGCACAAGAATGTTTCTCCATAGCCAATTATTACTCACTTCTAATTGAGCCCCTAGTATATACATTATTTTCTAACCATCCTCTAATTCATTTCCAAATAGAGTGGAGCCTTAAAAAATATAGAAAAAGAAAAACTTAAATTTTCCTAAACATGTAGTTTCCTTAGCATGGTCCCACTTTTTCCAACATCCAATGTGTTTCAAATTTGGCACCACATTCAAGAGAGGGCATTAGTTAGATTATATGGTGGACTAATGTCATTACATGCACTACTTGTTTTATTCATATCTTTGGCTACTAGTTGCCATGTATTTATTGGAAGTCCTACATGGTCATCTCCTTAAACCTTAGCCAATTTTCCATTCAACTCGGGATGATTCCATTCCAAAATTTATTAAAGCTTAAGATGGCCAATCTTTTCCACCAAGTGTAGGTAGCATATGTGTATATTACTAAATGAGCTTAAATCAAAGCTACACTTCACTGGTCAAAGATTGGTGATAAAGCTTCCAAGGCATTATTCAATATCTAAAACCTTGCAATGTAGTTCAAAAGATCAAGGTCATTTAAGAAGCAAATAAATATTATTTTTAGCTTCTTAAGGTTTTGCATGCCTTTCTTCATTCAATAGTATAAAAATGCTTTTAGAACCCAAGAACCTTCTCAAGCTCATGATGTAACTCTCAAACAAATCCTAGTTTTGTGTCACTTTTTTCCACCTACTTGAGACAAAATTCTAACTTAGGAAGATCTTCATGTAGTTATTGAGGCACTTTTATGGCCAGTAACAAAGCTCCTAGATGGAATGGTTTCCCTTTTGAATTTTATAAAATTCTTTGGAAAATTATGGACCCTAACTTACACCATATGTATGTTAAATATTTTTATTCCAACACCTTAGGGAAAACCATAGCAAAGGTAATATTAAATCCATACATAGGGTTGGGGATCTAGAGCTTACTTATAATTAAATACCCTTTACCTTGCTTAATGTATGGACTATAAGATCATTGCAAAAACTCTTACACTTCACATTCACTATCTTCTTCTATTGGTGGTTCACCTTGAGCAAATGGGATTTCACAAGAGAAGGTTTATATTATATACTATTAGTGTTTTTTGGGAAATCAAGGAATGGACCAAGAAATTAAAATGAGTATCTTTCTCAAAATTGACTTTGATAAAGCTTACAATAGAACTGAGCGGCCCTTAACTCTTGACACATCGTGTGTTAAGTTGGTGTTATTTTTTATTCATTTTCATTAGTTTAGCTTGCTTAAGTAGTTGTATTTGAGCTAAATAATGGTGAGTGGGAGTGATAGGTGTCTCTCTCTTCTAGGGGAGTTACACTCATATTTTGGGAGTTATACTTCTTAGTGGTTGAGTGGTCCACCTTCCTCTTCCTTTGCATTCTATATACATACACTCACCTAAATTTGTTTTCTCCTATTCTCACTTTTCATACATTCTATATATTTTTTCTCTTGATTAATAGGAAATAGAATTGTTTAGCCTACCTTTTGATCTTGAATAGTGTATTGTCTATCACTATCTTGGTTGATTTCTTACTTATTATAATATTCAACATGGTATTAGAGCTCTTGCATATTTAAGAGTAATTTTATGTTAGATATAAAATGATATCAAAGTCATGATGTTGTAATCTAGTCCATCTTTCATATTTTGAGAATATTAACTTTTTGGGTTTTAGGGATGAGATGATTTTTGGAGATCTATGCAAACACTTTTTAAGTGCACCATTATGTTTAAAAATATTGAGAACTTGTTAGACCAGTCTTTTTATTTCACCCAAATTGGAGTCAAGGAAGCTAAGTCGTCATTTGGGTTCTTTTGTGTTTTTTTGCTTGGTTTTTGCAAGTGGCACATTTTGTATGCATCCTAGATAAAATTCGAGTGCAACATTGCAATTGATGACATAAAAAGTCCTAAGATTGACTATAATTTTATCCATTTCTAAGTTTATGGTCAAGAAGTGTTTGGATTTTTAGCATAAATATTATTCACTAGGCTATTGTATGGTTGTGTGGGTTTTATTATCTATGCAAAAAAAAGGAGGTAGTACCTCCCTTGGTTCAATTGGTCACTAGTTCTACCACTCTAGGAGGTGCCTTCCCTATTCACCACTACCACTAATGTCACCTCTCTCAATCAATGCCATGACAAACACCGACTTCCTAGAGTATGAAGTGCATGCCTATGTGTGCTAGGTATGGTTCCAATGCAATTAGAGAACACTCATGTATGATGTTGACATAACAATTACACTAGTGTTGTCATCACCTATACTACTTAGCACATTAGTAGAATCTTTGACCATGACTACCACATCATCTTGCCACCATATTGCATAATAAATACAATTCATATGAATTACTAGCTAGATTACCTAATGTGTTGTTCTAGGATAAGGTGTTATTAACCTTGCAATCCTAACATATTTCATGTGTCTCCAATACTTTGGGAATGTGTACATGCATGCCAAGAAGGTGATTGTATGAATTATTATTATTTTTTCCTAGTTGATCTAGAATATGAGTTGTAATAGCTCATTAATAGGGGGTGTTAGGAATTATAGTGCATGGCATAGAATAATTAAATGGTTAATCACATAATATACTTTAATCAATATGTTAGATTTGTTCACTATTTGCTTAGGTTTTCATTATAGTAGTTTACTCGATTTTTCATGTTCATGTTGAATTTGGTGCTTATGTCATCCATATGGAGTGCTAATATAATTCATAAACTATTGTTGACATCAACAATTTTCATGGGTTTAAGGGACTCCAAAGTGTTTGCCAACTCATAGCTTAGCAAGCTCTCAAAGGTGTTTGCCAACACTGTCAATCTTTATTGTAGGTCCATATATCAAGGTAAATCTATATTCACAAATTCAAAGTTTATTTTCATGTGTCTAAATATTGCTAGTGTGAAGATCAATTTCACATCCATCAATTTGACCTAAGGATATAAATAATTCTATTTTCATAGGAATTTTTTTCACCAACACAAAATTTTAAATTTAAAACTTCTATCATAATAAAATTCATCTCCTCTTCATCAACATAAAAATACACATTTACTTTTTATCATTTTACTTTATTTTCAAATTCAATCAAATACACATTTCTAATCCTAACTCATATTTCTAAAACATTCACTTATTATTTAATTTGCCTTTACTTAGGCTAAACTCTTTTAAAAATACAGTTTTTGCCTTTATTTAGGCCCTATAGATTCTTTTAAGGAATTTATTGTATTTATTTTCAAGAATGCTGAAATGGAAAATCAATGAAAAAAAGCCAATAATTTAGTGCACATTTCAACACATGAACTTATTCTATCCTTATCAAATAGTACGAAATAATAACTATAACATATGTGTTGGTCACGTGGGTGGCATTCTTTGAAGTAGTCGTTGTAGTTGTGGGTTCTCATAATTGTACCTACACTTGCTCTGCCAACTCTCTTATTAAAGATGGAACATCATATACTCTATACTCTACTTCATCCAACCCAGGTAAAGACAAAGAGCTTGGGGACAAGAAGTCCCATCTAAAGGCTTTATTAAAGGCCAGCATAGCTCGTCAAATTTTTAATGATGTTGAAAGAATTGAATAATTGAGAATATATTTTATGTTGAGAAATAAGATGACAATCCTTGGATAAATTGAGAATGAATTGGGATGTGGAATGGAATGCCAAATCATAAATGGGCTCAAAATACTTACACTTTGTTTGTCGTCATTATGTGTGAAGACAACATTCACATGATCTGGAGAGCTTAGTCAACGTGAAGGGCATCTGTGCAGAATAGTCCATAGAAAACTTACATTATCATTCATGGGAAAGACAAGGAGATTGCAGTGGCACATGTAAGGGGCCCAAGCCGGAGATGGGGGATAACTAAAGTGCGTGTGCAATATATAAATAGAAATTTTATTACTTGAGCAAGCCCCAAGGTGGATAAGGTCATGGTTTTTGTCGTGTGATTAATATTTTTTTAAGATTATTAGGGATCAGGTAGTCTCTCATAATTTATAGTGTGTTTGGTAAAAAAAATTCACGTGATCGATGATGCTGGCATGACACGTTTTTTAGGACTATGGGAACGGGGAAACTAGACCTCACGATCTTTTGCATGCAACAAGATGCTTTAGCCAATCGAGTTAGGTTCTTCGCCCCATTGTGTGATTAATAGTTGTAAACATTAAGATTCAATGTTTTATTAATTAAAATTTGTATTTGAATTTAATATTGATTAGATCATGTATGGTAATCAATAGAATGTAAGTTTAAGAGTTAATAACATATTAGTGTATCTTTAGTCTTGACTTTTCTTAGTTTGTTTGTTAGAGTTTTTTATAACATCTAAGTATGAAACATGTCTTTGAGTTTTCATTTCTTCTAATTGTTCATTAAATTTTTTATTTATCATTCAAGCATGTTTTTCATATTTTCTATTTTATTTGTGAAAATAATTCTCCTATATAATATATTAGTAATTATAATTCTTCTATAACATTCGATGCCTTTTAACCTTGATTGTCACTTATTTATTAGAAAATTTCAACACTCAAGACACTTACTCAATCAAGAGTTGTAGTCTTTATCAAAAATAACACAACTGGCTTGTAGTGGTAGGGTGCTTGGTACACACAATCGTAGTAAGTCTTGAGCATAATAGTGTATTTGCTCCATAAAGCATAAAGATCCATGGACACATTTGTTTACCTTGCAAGAGATGTAGACTAATTATAAAGAAACCACTAGTTGAATAAAATCTAACAAAATGATATCATTCTCACTTACCAAAATGATATATAGATAGATATTCATATTATGGTCATGAAACAATCTATGAAATAATGCAACATGTCTCAATATGATAAAGTGAAGTGCATGTGATCAAATAGTATAAACCTAACACTCAACCAAAGAGAGGAAAAGTGATCATGACAACTACTCAAGAAAAAAAGATTAGTGCTTGAAAACTTAGATGGATCATACAAAATAATTCAAAATAGTTTAATTGTTCTTCAATGATTAAAAATATGAAAAAACTTAAATAATTTCAATGATTGCCATATCACTTGAACAAATGGATGTATTTAAAGTATTTTAATTCAACACATATTAAAACATCTCATTAGAGCTTAAAATACACAAAACTACAATTCAAATGAAATTATTTTAGAGAAAAATTGTTAAAACTATTGAAAAAATTATTAGTCAATATATGCAACGCAATATCAATAAAGGAGATGTTTCACTTACTCTCAATCCATACTACATGAACAATATCCATGATTAAATATTAGAAACCAAACCAACATGCTAGCAAAAATATTCAAAAAAATATAAAAAAAGAGTTGAACACATAAAATTGTTTATTTTAAGAAAACAATATTAAAATTAAATAAAAATAAACTTGACTACCTAAAATCTATAAGTATAATCTATTGCATGGACTATAATTACACAACACTTAAATTTGATGAACTAAAAAAGAATCTAAATTAAGCTTTCAAACCAAAGTAACATATAAATCATTATTAAGTTATTGAACAATATGAAATAGTCAATAAGGATTGTCTCAAAGTTATGGAATTTCTATAGTATATACAAGCATGTATTTAGAAGTGCAACTCAAATACTTAGGTTTATGCAAAAATGTTTGCACTAAAGACAAGTAGTTGAAATGTACAACATAAAAACAACAAAAATCATGTGTGACATAAATAATTAGAGTAATAGCTTTAAAAACTTAATATATCCCTGGCACACAATTGTCTTCAAACCACACAAACTAAATTACAAGATAAAAATGGGATATATTGATAATAGATAAATATATTTAGAAAAGAAATTTAGAAATTATGATTACTTTCTTGTATTTGAGGAACTAAGTATAAAATTATGTCATAAATAATACTTACAGTAATGGAGGTACTTTGAATTTTCTCTTCTCATTTTATGAATTTTCTTATACAATTCATAACTATGATTCTTAAAGATATCAATTATCAAAAATCAAAGGACAACATGAAGTTTACAATCAAGATAGAGTAGTATCAAGATTTAGAGTCAATAGATCTTTTTGTGTAAGTCAAATAGATTGACAAAAGCTTGAATATGTCAACAAACATCTTTGAAGCTTCTTTACAAAAATTATCTTGGGAAAAACTATCGTTTAGATCAAAATAAAGGAAACTAATCTAAATTGCATAGTGATTTTTTTGAACTCAATATTGGTGTAAAAAGCACTACAAGCTACCATATACAAAACTTGTTGTCATATGAGTAAACTTCACACAAAATAGTACCAATACTCAATTCTTTAGATCTTTTATGCCTTTGTAAATCATAGCTTGAAAATAATGAATTACAATTCACACAAATTTAAAAGAAGGAAATTCAAAATTTCAAGGATAATCATTCAAATACAAGACATAAATTTCCATAACAACAACCTACACATAAACTTATTCTTTAGTATAATTCTCTAAATATAGATAATACATAAGCAAGGGTGAAATCACAATACCGTGTCTCACTTTTTGGCCAAGATAGACATTCATATCAACATTTTTAATTGAATCTTCACTTTTTGAAACCTATATCAACTAAACTTTTAAGAATTTGAAGATAATGTGAAATTGTCATTTGTGACAATTTGTGTGTAGATTCTAAATATGTATTTTAATTATTTTTGAAATAAATCATGAATCTTTCAACATCTCCTTTAATAACTAGTTTTAAACATTAAACAATATTTTTAGAAAATAATGTTTATGCCATCAAACATAATTTTTTTTCTAGAAAGGATTAAATTCTAGTTTTTAACATATAGATTCTTAACATCAATAACTAGGGCAAGAATATTTTTTCATAATTTTTTGTTACATATTTTTTTAATTAATTTTTAAAGTCATTGTAACTATTATTTGGACATAGGTGTATGCCGTCAAACATAACTTGTTGTGTATATATCAAAATCCTTTTTTTTTATAAAACAAGGACATGAATACCTAGGGAAAAAAGTTTTTTTTGATTTTTTTACAATTGTTTACTTTTTTTCCACTTTGTAGAACGAAGAACTTGATGTTCAATGAAAAACCTATGTTAAGTAAAAATTGAAAATTAACTACATGATAAAATGAAAATATATCAAAACTATACTTGTTGGAAAGATCGTTTTGAGGGCTACGATCTTGTAAAATATAATATCTAAATGACTTTATTTAATCCCTCAAAAGGTAAAGAAAAAATGTTTTTTTGCCAACATTTTGATAGGTGCAAAGGAGACTCCATTGTGGGTATGATTTAATACTAAAGGCATTCTATCCAAGGGGTTTTGATCTAAGGGGGCCTTATCTAACCCTCTTCAATTAATAGATGGAACATATCAAGGCTTAAATAATTATTTTTTCTAAAAATAAGTGATTTCAGGAAAAAATTAAGATGTCCCAAATTTCAAAGATAATCATCCAAATACAAGACATAAAATTCCATAACAACAATCTAGAAATAAACTTATTCTTTAATATAATTCTATAAATATAGATAATACATAATCAAACACAAATTATGTCATAATATTTCTTACATAACAACCCAAACATAAGATTTAATATAAAAAAATCATCAAACACAACAAAAACTACAAGTTACATGTGTAGACATGCAACTTACCTAACATATGCCCCTTTCATAAAGTAGAAAATTCCTCATAAATGTCCCACTTTCCAAAAAAAAAAACATCTTTAGTTAGAGATAGAAGTAGCATATCTATTCATAATTATCAAGCAATAATTTTAATAAAGTATATAACAAAATTGATACAAGAATAGTAAATATAAACAACTTTGCATCTCTTACATCAAACATTTACTCCTAAAGTAGATAAGTAACAAAATCATTAATAAGTTATAAATTAAGATTACTTTCGTGTATATGAGCACCTTCAAAGAAATCATTTATCCAATTAAATGATTAGATATTTGATGAAGCTAAATTAGAAGATAAAAATGGAATAAATATATTTGCAAAGGAATTTTAAGGATTGTGATAATTTTATTGTATACGAGGAATTCAATATCAAAACTTATGCCATAAAAAATATTTATAGATATAGAGATATCTTAATTTTTTCTTCATGTTTTGTGACTTTTGTTAAACAACTCACAACTATAGTTCTTAAGTGTTATACCAAAATTGTTAAAATAAAAATTTTAACAAATTTTTTATAATCAAGATAGAGTAATACCAAGATTTAGAGTCAAGGGATCTTATTGTATAGGTCAAATATATTGGTAGAAGCCCTAATAGCCATAAAAACAATTGTTTAGATCAAAAGAAAGTAAAATAATCCAAAGTTGTCAATAGAATTAATTGTTTCTAAGAACTCGATATTATTTTACAAAGCCTTACAAGTTACCATATGCATAACCATTGCCACATCTGTAAACTCCAAAAACACTCAAATCTTCAAATCCTTTATGCCTTTGTGAATAATAGTTTGAATAGAATGAGTTATACTTTACACTAGTTCAAGTTGCCTAGGAATCTTCAACATCCCTTTGGGTGTAAGAAATCCATGAAAAAACACAAGGAAAAAACCCATAAATTTTAAGAAAAAAATTAATTAGATGCACCAAGAAAACACAATTGATCACTTCTTTGTAAAATTGATAACAAAGATGAGAAGTGACGAGCTCCAAAATTCTCTTGGATAGTAAAAATTAATGAGTACTTAAATAATGTCTTATAAAAAAACCAAAAATTATGACACAAAAATACCAAGATTCGAAGACATTAAATCTTGCTATGAAGGTCAAATAGATTGATAGAAGCCTTGACAAGCCACCAAACCTACTTGAAGATCCTCTATCTCAAAATGCTACCCATAAAATAACCTACAATTGTCAATGAAACTACCAAATCAAAAAAACATAAATAACCTATAAAGTTTTAAAATAGTTTTATAAATTAGTCACATTATAGGCAAATAAGAAACTTTCAACGTTAAAAAAGCTTACAATTTGAATGTGGCTTATCAAATTATTACATCCATAACTTGTAATGCTTCTTATGTAAGTTGTACCATAAGTAACCTATAAAGTTTTAAAATAGTCTTGGAATTTAATCATATTATGGATAAAAAGTAGACTTACATCAATAAAAATGCTTTCAATTTAAATGTATCTTATCAAAGAACTACATCCATAACTCAGAGTTCACTTCTTATGAAAGTTGTACAAGATCTCTTGCAATATATTGTGATGTCTTTCTCAAATTCATCTTGTTAAGTGATATTGCATGTTGGAACCCATATCACCATGGCCACTACCTTGCTCTACAAAATAAAATAATAAAAATAGGGCTAAAACCCTAGCTACAAACATTTTTTTTATTTGAGATTTGCAGACATGTAGATATGTCATGATATACAAGTGACATATTAGATAAACATGTGGCATTGTGATTCCTACTTTATAGTTTCAAACACCATAAAATAAGTTGAAATCATGATATATTGGAATGTTTGAATACTTTTTTATTTGCATGGATTTCAATCTAAACCATAGAAATGAGAAGTTACAACAAATTATAAAACATTTTTAGTTTTTACCCATAATGCAATTATTATTTTTTTGTTATTTTTACAAATGAAAATTTAACTTTTTCATGAGGAATATCAACACACCAATAATCTTGTTGGGAACTCAGACCAATCATCGTGTGGAGGCGGAGGTTGCGTTCACAAGTGTTAAGTATGCTATCATCAAAGGGTACTCCAAATTATTGGTGGAAGGAGACTCTATGAACATTATTAACTACCCGTGTGACACTCATACTCCAAGTTGGAATGTCGACCAACTCATCAAGGATACAATAATCATGCTACAATCTTGTGATGAGACTCGCGTCTCTCACGTTTATTGAGAAGGAAACTCGTTGGAAGATTTTTTTTCCAACAAGGCTGTCAATTTAAATGAATTTCATTCATGGGAGGAGGGCTTGATCCTTCCTGAGGAAGCTAGGAGTTTATTGAGGAATGATGGCGTGGGTTGAGGTGTTGCAAAATTTATGGTTTAGTACCTTCCTCTGTTTCACACGCTTTGTGGGTGTTTTGTTGCTTTCTAGCCTTCAGTTGTGTGCTTTTCGCAAGGGTTCTGTGAGTCATGCGTTGGTAGCCATGGGTGGTGAAAGGAGTAGAATCGAGCCACATTCTTGTGGGGACATTCAATGAGAGAATAAACTTTGGAATATATTGTGCCATGGTAATTTTACTCCATTTTTGGAGAGATTGCATGGGCATGACCCTAATGCCTCAACACAATTTGTTTCTTTCTGGCACAATTGGAAGCTTAGGGTTAAAGATTTGGAAGTGGAGGTGAATGGGGATTTGGTTGCCACAGTTACTAGGATGTCGACAATTGGTCGAAAGTTCTTCAAGGACAAGAAGAGCAATGAAGAGGTGATGACTTAGTTTTTTAAAGATGATGAGAGGAAGCAATTAATTAAATTAGAGAGTTGGGTTTATGAGAGAACTTCCCTCAAGAAAATTTGGACAAGCGTTGTTGAGGTACCGATGCATTATGTGACTTTCAAAGGGAGGTTTAGGGCTATTCTTGGTCACCATTTTACTCTCCTCAATCATTTCAGACATGGTCTATTCATTTCTTTTCCTTTCTTTCTGTTATTGTCTTTGGAGGTTTCAGTGTATGCACACCTTAAGAATAGGAAGGCCCCCTTTCTCCATGAAGGGCTTATTTTACTAATCATGGAACATGTCAAGACACTTCTCCCTATTCTTGCCATCAAGGGTAAGGAGAAGACTCTAAGTGATGAGTCGGGTTCGTCGGGGTCGAAGTCCTCTTTAGATGAGGAAGAGGAGTGGAATGAAGAGGAGGAGGATCTTTCTCCTACAACGGTGGCTATGTCCTCAAAGAAAAGGAAGGTGGTGGGTGCTAAGAGTAATAGGCCAGCTAAAAGGCTTGCCCTATCTGGGAGTGAAGACACAGAGGTGGGGCCAGATGACCCCTCTCCCAAGTTTGCAGAGGTCGCTGTTAGGAGAGATGTTGTTGGTGGTGGTGGTGAGGTGGGGGACACAGGACAAAGATGTGGGTGTGGTTGAAAAATTGAGGAGGTTTTCGATGCTTATTGCTAACATGAGGAGCAAGGCCTTGGAGTTTTTAACCAAGGACCCCAATGAGGCTGGTGAGGATAAGAATGTTGGTGTTAATACGATGACAATTGTGGATTCTCCTCCACAGGACTTGCTCAAGGAGGAGAAGGAAAAGGAGAATAGGAGTCGGGAGGAGGAGGATGCAGCAAAGAAAGAAGCCAAATAAGAGCCTTTGAAGGTTGATCCTCTATCTGAGGAATTTTCTTATCTGGATGATGATGCTACCTCCATGTATAATTTCCTAGATATGGCTAGAGCTGGGGCGACGGGTACCTTTAAATTAGCCAAGTGGACTATTCAAAAGTTCAATATGATTAACATTAAAATAAGAGGTTTAAAGGAAAATTTGAAGAATGTTCCAAAAGGTTCGGTGTCGTACATTCTTATTGATAAAATGGTGGACCTTGAAGGCTCCTATCATGACTTTAAATCTCTTTGTGAGGAAATATTGTCTACTCTAGAAGCCAAGGTTTTAGGTATAAATGTTGATACTAATTATTTTTTGCAGGCGTGCCATATTTTTGTAAAGAACAACGCGAACTCTTTAGAAGTCCTTTTCAAAAAAATTAGTGAGCTCAGAGAGGATCAAGTTTATTTCTCTGAGCTTATGGAGAAAGAGTGCGCGACAAAGCGAAAATTGCTAAGGATGACGAAACCGAACCTGTTGTTAGAGGGTCGGCTGATTGGAAAGAGTCATTTGATGTTGAGAAGAAAGAGCTACTGGATATGGTTGAGAAGCATAGGAACCAACAGATGGAGGTGGCCAATACTCTGAGTGCCCTAAACTAGTCTTTTTATTTGTTGTTGGGTGGAGGTTTCTTTTAGGTTATTTTGGTATTTTGTGTCTTTTGGGTGTTGATGGTAGCTTCTTGTCTTATTTTTAGATCAACACCCACTTTGTTGTGTTTTTTGGCTGATGGGTTGCTGCTGGTAGTTTTTTAGAATATCCTTTCGTGCAACATTTTGTGTCTTTTGTTGTTAAAGGGTTTCAGGGCCCCTTCAAAACCTAGTTTTCACTTTTAATCAAAACACATCAATAAAAATATAAGTGAAAACTATTTTTAAGAAAATAAAATTGAGGAAACCCTAAACTTTGGAAGAACATTTTTTTTCCTACACACAATTTCCAAGGAAAAAAAATGCAAGGATAAGAGGATTAAAAATTGGTTTCTTTAACATATTTTTGAGTGTATAATTTCTACAACAAAAGGTAAGACAACAAACCTATGTATTTTAAACAAAATTAAAATCAAATGCACCAAACAAGCATAATTCATTATAGTTCATTGCAAGATGGGTAATAAAGATGAGATATGATAAGCTACAAAATAATGATAGATAGTAAAAATTAACGAGATAACCAAATAATATCTTATAAAAAACCCACCAATCATGATATAATAATAGTAAGATCTAGATTCAAGAGATCTTATTGCACATGTCAAATAGATTGATGATACCTTGATAGGCCACCAAATGTCCTTGAAGCTTCTCTACCCCAAAATGCTACCATAAAACATCTTACCCTATTCAATAAAGCTACCAAATTGAAATTTTTGTAAGCAACTAAGTTTTAAAATAGTCT
The DNA here is from genome assembly GCA_007115665.2 of Sequoiadendron giganteum. Taxonomy (NCBI): domain Eukaryota; kingdom Viridiplantae; phylum Streptophyta; class Pinopsida; order Cupressales; family Cupressaceae; genus Sequoiadendron; species Sequoiadendron giganteum. The sequence continues at coordinate 35,273,793 of CM021100.1, read as the reverse complement.
TGGGAGTTAGTTATATTATAGACAAAAATAGGCTTACAAGATTAAAAAATGTTTACAATTTGAATGCAACTTGTCGAAGAGTTACAATCATAATTTGCAATGCTTCTTGTGGAAGTGGTACATGATCCTTGCAACATATTATGTTGGATTTCTCAAGTTTATCCTATTAAGTGATATTGCATTTTGGAAGTTTCCTCTTGGATTGTCATGGTTGTTGGCTTACTCTTACACAACATAAAATATTGAAAACAAGGTTTGAAAACGTAATTGCAAATATTTTCTATATTCAAATTTTGTAGACATGTAGATATAAAAAAAGATGAATGTCATGTTGGATGGATAAGTGACATTGTTATTCATATTATATAATTTCAAACACCATAAGATAAACTAAAATTGTTAGATGACAAATAGTCTGAATAAATTTTGATGTACAAGGTTTCAATCTAAACCACAAAAATAAAAAGCTAAAGTAGCATAAAATAGTTTTAGTTTCTATTATAATTTTTTTTTGATCTATTAATGTAGCGCTTACGGGGTCAACACCTTGAAATGGAGGCCACAAATGGGGGACCTCCTCCTCAATATGAACACAATTGAACAGTCCAAACTTGCAAGCACAGTAGCTTAACAGGGGCGGAAGGCCTGTGAGCACACTAGCCTAGCGAGGGGTTGGACCTCAAGCATGAACACTTGACACATGAAATGAATGCCAACAACCTCAATGTTGCGGGTCAAACCTTTCGAGCACAATAGCCCAGTGGAGGTTTGAACCCTGATTACCACAACAACAATGCCACCACTTTACCATCGTACTATGGGATGAACCCCCTGTTATAATCTATATTATGATTAGAGCTACTTTTTCATTATTTTTATAAATATAAATTTAACGTTTTCAAAAAAATATCAACATGCCAATCAAAAAATTAATTAAAAATACTTTAAAAAAAAAACAGAAAAAATCTAAACTTTAAGAAAATAGACTTTTTTTTCCAAATAATTTTTAATAAAAAAATTAAAATGCATTTCTTTTATTTTACTTGTTCATCCTTCATGGATCATATAATGTGATCCAAAAGATAGATAAAAAATATTTACATAAATTATTTCAAAAATATTAAAACTAACTTTATAGACTATAGAAAATTTCAAATGTGTCAATACTTATCCACTTTATATTCAATAACTACAAAAAATAGTGATTAATTGGATCAATTGTGCATATGTATTGGACCAATAGCACATTATTATTGGGGCATTTGTGCATATTTGTGCATATGTATTGGTTCGATTGTGCAAATTTTGTAGTGGTCAAAGCGAATGGGTATGGGTACAATACATAATATGTATCAAATGACACTTTGAAATGAGTACCTTTTGACCCTTCCGCCCTTAACAGTTTGCACAGCATGCGTCATTACTACCCATAAGCCACAATTTTTGCTAACAACAATTAAGTCACATACAAAAACAAAAAAAAAAATCGTTGAAATTCGATGAGTCGTTTAGAATCTGTGAATGCTGAAGTTAGAAGTATACTTCCCCATTAACAGATACTGACTTTAAAATAGGCTCAGTTGTAGCTTCAAGCCTCAAAAGCTCAAAATAAAGATTATGAAAACACACTTTATAAACCTAGCTTAAAAAACACCACCTAGATGACTTTGAGCTTTGAGCCCATAGTTTGTCCAACGGAAGTTTTTCAAGCGATTGAGACGTCACAATTGTTCAACCTCTAGCAGGTTTAGAGCCCTATAGCTGTGCGTGCTCCGATTCAGTAACAAACACAGAACACCTACTTCCGTGTAGAATGCAACGGTACGCAAACATAGATATCTTGGGAATAACCGTTGGAAGTAGAATGAAAACAACTTATTTTTGACAGTTTTTTTGTTGGGAATACAGTCTTGACCAATGACCATCTCTGGCAATAGAAAATCTCGTGACTGTTGAAACTATCATTGCCCGTGCTCATCAAGGTATCCAACGCCCACTGTGCTATTAGTCCCGACAGTAGTAATCTATTCCGGGCAATGGGCATTAGGTATATGAGATTTTCTACACTCAATCTCAGTCTGCAGAAAACTACCCACTTTTTCTGCAAACTCCCTAGTCTCATTGGTTTGTGTGAACCCAACTGAAAGCATGCTTCCTACGGCTCAACTGCAACTACAATGGCTACTAGCAATCTTGTTTATGATAGGAGCATCTGCTCATTCACATTCAATCTACAGAAATGAAATGTCATCTTCACACCATGACTATGGAGGTGCTCTGTCAAAGTGCATTCTGTTCTTTGAAGGTCAGAGATCTGGGAAACTGCCACCAAATCAACGCATCAAATGGAGAAGAGACTCTGCTCTCTCAGATGGTTCAGCTCAAGAAGTAAGCTTTATTTTGAAAAACTGTTGGGAGATATGAATCTCGAACTTATCTAGAAGTTCACAAATGGGCCCATTTAGGCATCCTCAGTGGGGTGATTTGGGAACTCAAACTTTCAAGTCTTTCTTATACAAGCAAACCCACAAAGCGATGGGCTTCTATAGTTATGCTTTTAGTTTCTGAATTCTATGTATTATAAACTGATTAATTTGATTTTATCATGTGAGGAGTATTGCAGGTTGACTTGGTGGGAGGATACTATGATGCAGGGGACAACATCAAATTTGGTTTCCCTTTGGCTTTCACCACCACAATGCTTGCATGGAGTGTCATAGAGTTTGGAAGTTTCATGGGCAGTGAACTACAGAATGCTAAAGCTTCAGTACGCTGGGCCACAGATTATCTCCTTAAGACCACAGTACATCCAGACACAGTATATGTGCAGGTCTTTCATTCCTCTGGACCAACATTAAAATTTTTCTTACATAGTAAACTCCTAAAAAACCTATCTTTGATAGCTCCTGCAACTCCAATGCTATTGGTGATATTAAAATCTCATTTCATATTTGTAGCTGATGTCAAAATTTTATATCCTTCTATAAGAAAAGTCTCCTGAACAAGTAAGTGCATTGTGATAGTTGTAGTGGAAAGTGGTCTAGAAGTATTAGTTGTGAGATATAGTCCTGCATTCTGTGCACACACCTTACATGTCTGACTGTAGATTGGAAGAGCTTCTCCTAAAGAACTTGGATTGATCTTTTGGGTGAACCTGAACTCACAAATATGAATGGATAGTCTAATATACACTATATATGTCTCAGTGGTACAGTCTTCGGTTTTTGAATTCTTATCTCATTATTTTTTATTTGTGGATTATACTTTAGGTAGGTGATCCTAATGCAGATCATGTTTGCTGGGAGAGACCAGAAGACATGGACACCCCTAGAACAGTCTACAAGATCACCAAAGACAATCCTGGCTCCGACGTTGCTGCCGAAACTGCCGCAGCATTGGCTGCTGCATCCATTGTGTTTCGGACATCAGACACTGCTTATTCTCAACTGCTTCTCAAGACTGCAGTCAGGGTACCAATCCTGCAACTTTATACTAACTCCTTGATTGAAGGAAAAAAAGAGGGTTTTTCCATATGTGGACCGTTCATTTTCATGACAGATTGTGCTAAGAACTACTCATCATCAATGAGTTTGACTAAAAAATAAACATTCGAATACTGATATTCAATCATAACTTGACACACTGTAGAAAATACCTCCTACTTCTACCTACTTCCAGACTTTAACTTAACTTGTGCAACAGGTGTTCCAGTTTGCAGACAAATACAGAGGAGCCTACAGTGACAGCCTCAAAGCAGGAGTTTGTCCTTTCTACTGTGACTTTGATGGATACCAAGTACGTGGATAGCTATAATTTTTAACTTTTTGATGTCCTATAACATCTCTAGCCTGAATCTCTACTTTTAGCAGGCAAACTCAATAAACCATATAAACTATCAAATCTTCATGCCTTATTGAGTATCTCTCATCACTTGGTCATGCATAGGACAATGCAGCATCACTTCTATGACATACTTCTAATCTTAAACCTATGCTTGCTTGCTGCACAAAGGAAACTTAGCCATTTTTTGTGGGTCTATATTTTTCCTGTCTAGCCATGAAAGCTTCATAACAGACCTTGAGAATGTACAAAAGCTCATTTTGTCAACTTAGCCATTTTTTGCAGGTCTATATTTTCCTGTCTAGCCATGAAAGCTTCATAACAGATCTTGAGAATGTACAAAAGCTCATTTTGTCAACTTAGCCATTTTTTGTGGGTCTATATTTTCTTGTCTAGCCATGAAAGCTTCATAACAGATCTTGAGAATGTAGAAAAGCTTATTTTGTCAACTTAGCCATTTTTTGTGGGTCTATATTTTCCTGTCTAGCCATGAAAGCTTCATAATAGATCTTGAGAATGTACAAAAGCTCATTTTGTCAACTTAGCCATTTTTTGTAAGTCTATATTTTCCTGTCTAACCATGAAAGCTTCATAACAGATATTGAGAATGTACAAAAGCTCATTTTGTCAACTTAGCCATTTTTGTGGGTCTATACTTTCCTGTCTAGCCATGAAAGCTTTATAACAGATCTTGAGAATGTACAAAAGCTCATTTTGTCCTGTCTTACAGGATGAGTTGCTGTGGGGTGCAGCATGGCTGCACAAGGCGAGCAAGAATCATTCATATATCACCTACATTCAAACAAATGGGAAGATCTTGGGAGCTGATGAAAACATAAACGAGTTTGGATGGGACAACAAACATGCTGGAATCAATGTTCTTGTATCTAAGGTGTTTCATTTACTTACTACATCATCAACATTGTACAACTGCATATTCATCCTTCTTTTACCAGTACTTTGGTTTAGTTTTTTGGCAGTAACCAGATGGTATTATTATGCAGGAATTCTTGTTAGGGAGGGTATCCTCTCTGGAAACATACAAGGGATACGCTGATGACTTCATTTGTACTCTTTTGCCCCAGACAACATCTGCTCATGTGCCATTCACTCCGGGTAAATAACTCTGTTTTATCTTCATTTGTACACTAATCATATGATCTTTTATCTTCAATTGTACAGCAATCATATGATTTACTTTCAAAAAAAGATTGGGATGGGTAAATTTTGATTTGAAAATTATTTTTAGAATAGTTGCTTATGAAAGTAAACAATTATAAATTGTTGTTTATATCCTCCCACCCAAACAAATAGTTTCTTATGGTTAAAAGTAAATAATTTGAATAGTTGTTTTTATTACTTGTTAGTTTGATAAATATTTTATATTTTATTTATAATTATGTGAGTTTAATAATGTTTTTGTTAATATTAATAGTGTGGGTTAAATAAAGGATTTTTATTCTAAAGTAAGTCTAATAATTTTTAATTCAAACAAAAAATAGTTATGTATGTATTTTTATATGTTTTAGATCACACTCAATGATAATTCTTCTCTTTTTGATGAAGGGTCACACCAAAAACATCCTTTACTAAAAAATAATCACAACTTTTAAACCTAGCTAACTATTAATTACTTTTTGTTAACAATGTTACATATAAGTTAGTTTGTGTCAAAAATTTGATCAAATAATTATTATAAAAGAGGTATTTCTCATATTCGGAGAAATTACAATGAAAATGATTGAAAAATAAATTATTATTTTATTAGAACTTGAAAATTGTAATACAAATTAAGAGAAAATATAATACTTTAAAAATTGAATAATTTATATATTTTACAATTTTAAAACTACAAAACAAATTAATATACTTTATTGTATACTCTTAATTATATATTTTCAAATTTGGTTTGAAACATTAAACAAAATATTAAAGAAATCTTTGAGAATTTATAGATAAAAGACATATGGAGTTCACATTGAACTAGAGTTAGAAATGAAATTGTATAGGGAGAATGCCTATTTTAGATAAGGGACGAGGTTCATATTTATGTATTTTATTACCTTTTTATTAAGCACAACAATGCATGGGGTTTTATTCTTTTTACATGTTTTTATTTGTATGGGTACATGGTTATGTATATTTAGGCCCACTAGTGTTGTTATGATGGGCTGAAGTTCAATATGATTGGTGGTATTTAGTAGTGTCATTTGTAATTTTATGATAAAACTTTTTGTAATAGATATTATCTTTTGTAACATATCTTGCATCTATAATGTCTAAAAGAGGAAAAACTAGTGTCAAATAAAAATTTGTCTTAATTGGATCTCTATTTCAATTCAATAATTAGATAAGGTAAGCTTGAATGTATGGGTAAAACAACGTAGATGTTGGTGTAGGATGTTGCAACAATAAAGGACCACAACCCAAGTGTTAAATGTTTTTCTATGTTGCCATAAGTGTTGGTAAAGAGTATGCACAATGTCCTTAAGTTTAGTACTTAACCATTTTTATAAACCACAAATTAGGTTTTTTGATCATGGAAAAGATAAGTGATTGGGCAAGACAAATGAAGTTTGAATTTAGGGGGCAATATTGAAAATGAGTGTTAGAATAGTATTGAAGTGTAATAGGAATCATATTTAAAAAAAGAAGAAGTTAAAATGTATACAAACATTATAATAAATCTTAATATTTGATAAAAAAATGTCAACAAGTCTTTGATTTGTTGTTGAAGTGAAGTTGAATGATTTTGAATGAGCATATCAGATATCAAGTCTTGCTGAGTGCAAGACATCCAACACTATAAGAAATGAGATCAACTGACACCCCTTACTCTTTAATGCTTTGTTAAAAATATCAACATTGACTTATGTTCCTATATCTAAATACAAATATCACTGCAATTTATTTTAATATAATTTATAATTTATATTTATTTATTTGAGATAAGGATAGCAACTCAGTAAAACAACGAAACCCAGTAAAAGAGAAGTGAAAAATACAAGGAATCCAGTAAAGGCAAAACTAATTACTTCACTTAAGTTTTCTGTGATGAATCTACGTCTTATATTGCCCAGTTACACGAGCCACTTTAGTGAACGCCATACGATAACATCAATGAAAAATAAAAGACTAGTAAACCAGATCTATTTCAGCATTTTTAATTTGGTGTTTTGGTATTTATTTAAGCAAGCACATATGTAAACTTAAGTGCATTGCAGGTGGGCTAATTTACAAACCAGGAGGGAGCAACATGCAGCATGTGACAGCCATATCATTTTTATTGTTAGCCTATGCTAATTACCTTGGTCACTCCTCTCAACTTGTTCAATGTGGAAACATGGAAGTTACTCCTGCTACACTTCGCTCAGCTGCCAAACTCCAGGTACCATAAAATACCAAAATACCTCCATGAAAAATAGGTTCAAATGAATCATTGGTCATATGATAGATAAAGGCTTACAGAAACATGTTTCACTTGTACAGATACAACCTTCTCCCATAAATTCTATTGACAGAAAAATAAGTCTCTTGAATGAATGCAATGCAGGTGGACTACATATTGGGAGACAATCCTGTGAAGCTTTCTTACATGGTGGGATATGGGCTTCACTTTCCCAAGTACATTCATCACAGGGGATCATCTTTGCCCTCTGTGACAAAACATCCAAGCCACATATCATGCAAGGAAGGTTCTCAATACTTTTTCAGTGTAAATCCCAATCCAAATGTTCTTGTTGGGGCAGTTGTTGGAGGACCAGATATGAATGACCAATATCAAGACAACAGACCAAACTTTAGGCAATCAGAGCCTACCACTTATATCAATGCACCACTTGTGGGTGCTCTTGCATTTTTCCATGGCCATCCAGAGTTCTGATATCAATTTAGAGGGAGACTGATGACTTCACAGTGATTATAGAGTATGTAAGAGTCTTCCCCACTTCAACACAATCATTTGTGCGGTGGTCTTCTATAATGTAATATTATCTGCAGGACACAAGGGATCAAATGATTCTCCTTTTTACTTTTAGTTGTGTAGCTATATTTTTACTCCCTTTTTAACACTTCCTAAAATGGAAAGGTGATATTTTTGATTAAACATGATTTTATGTAGTTATTTATTAGTTTTAAAAAAAATTAGGGTTATAGATAAGTTTTAACTAGGATTACAATTATACATAATTTTTTTTATAAAGAGTGAAATAAAAATTATATTCATAAAGTAAAATTGGATATAAATTTACATTAATTTAACAAGAGAAATAATGTAAGTTTAGATTTACAACAATATGTTGGAAGAAAAAAACATAACATATGATATACTTTAAGAAACTTATTTTAGAAAACAACTCAACCTCCAAAATACACATAATCAATTATGTAGCAAGGAGATAGAGAAGATCAAACTAGCTTTTGGAGTTAATCCAATAGCATATCCCCTACTTCTAATTCATGAGCAATCTAACATCTTAGCCATCTATCCATAGATATACTATGATGTCTCAACATGAGTAACATGAGATCAATTGTGGAGAAAATCCAGTAGCATAAGCCCTACAATTACTAATGCATTTGATACCAACAACCCATAGATCTAATATATAAACCAAGTCCAACAATAAACTATGTGCTAAATTTGACCCACCTTAATGCATGACGAGTTCCAAGTTGGACTTATCTTTCTTTTAGACATATGCTTTTGCATGTCATGTGTTGGTAATAAATCTTCCAAGATTTTCTAGTTCACAATTAATCTCTCTTTATATGCTCTTAATACACATTTACATGTGACATAAATTACCACATCAAGTGGGACTCCCTTCTAAATTAAATAATACAAAGTAGTTATTGAAACAAATATTAGGATTTACAAGGCACATATAACACTTTATCCTAACATCTTCTCACTTGTTGTGTACCTTGCAAGAACAAAAGGAAAAACCATTAAAGAAAAGTAACTACCAAGGGATAAGAAACCCACAACCATGTTGAAATAACTATGGTACTATATTCTTATGGGCTCCATCAAAGAATCTACCACAATAACCAAGGTGACCACCTTCTCAACCAAAACCCTCTCATCCTCCATCATGCCAAAACATGAAGTACAATATCCCTTGACAAGTTGATAACACACTAATTATCACATGTAGTTCCATAAGTATATCTTTCTTTAACTTGAAGTTTGAATACAAACATAGAGCCACAATCTCCTTCACAATAGGCTTGAGTAACCACCATGTACTCTACCTCTGTGGCTAGAACAATGACCATAACCAATTGTTCACAAATCCAACTAAGATATACCCCAAAATAGGGTAAACACATACCCATTTGCAAACCTCTTGTTATTCACATAGCTAGCCCAATCTACGAACTTAAGTCCCTATATGGGCGCTAACTTGAATAATGTTTGTCTCCACAGTAACAAACACAAACATGCAAAAAACTTAAAGATCCTTATACCATAGACCGATGACACATATTCCTCCCTATGACACTCACTGTTTGGGCAACATTAGTTCTATGCTAACCATAGTGCATCCAAAATTCTACCAATAAAACTCTAATAAAGGATGCAACTCATGCTCTCTATCTCACAAAGTGTTAAAGAACACATACACACTAAACTTAAAAATTAAAACATTATGAAATAGAGCATACTTCCTCTAAATTTGTTGCCTACTTTCTTTTCCTTAATCATCTCACTAAGAAAAAATAGCTCTTCAAGGTTCTTCACATCATATAGAAAAATGAGATTAAAGACCCAAATCATCCATTACTGTTACTAAAAATTAATGAAGTGTAATAATAGTAAATGATCATCAAATTGTTCAAAAATAAATTATGATTTGATTAGTTGTACATAGATCTCAACTCCAATAGCATATGAACCAAACCTCCAAGATGAAACAACACACCATAAAAAAGAAAACTTTCAAACAATACCATGTCCTTCTACTAACACAAATGAGTGCTATAATTGAGACAAGTAGGCCCCCTTGTCACAATATCTACTTTCATTCAACCCAATTATCAAACACAACAACAAATCAAAGAATTTGAAAATATTTAAGCTTCTCAAACTAAAGGAAGATGAGTAAAACTACCAACCATTCCAACAACTAAAGAATATTCCTAAAGTCATTAGCCATCCCCTATACTCCTCAAACTTATCATTAGAATACATAAGGAGACAAAGGAAAACAAAACCATGCTATCTACACCTTATACTAATACTTAGAATTGACATCCACAACTTAAGACTCATTCACATGAGAAGATTAAACATAAAGAAATAATGCATCTAAAAATTAAGTGGGTAATATATATAAGCTCATTCACAATTGAGTGGACCTTCTTGAGAGTGGGCTATGAGAATTTTTCTCTTGAGATAATCTATCACACAAACTCTCTCTATAAACAAACTTCTCATTAGGTCCATGTTGAACTTATGTCCAACTCTAGCTATAGGCTCATTGATCTTTCTATTAAAATCCTAAATCAAGAGAGTTACTATTCCAGCACTTGACCTCTAATACAAAAGAGATCTCCAACCCCACTCAAGTCTATCTAGCATTAATAAGCACCTAAATAACCATCTCATGCTAATTGAACTCCAACTACGATATTGTAATATGCAAAAACTCCTCAAGGAAAATGATCACTATACTCAAGACTAGAAGACTAACTCAAATCACCACCAAATATCTCTCTCCAGAAACTAGGAACTTATCATGATATTGTGATTTACATCTAAAAATATTGTTTGTGTCCAATTAATAGATATACTCCCTAAAGTAACAACATTATACTAAAATCACACATTGTAATTTAGAGTACACCATAACACAATGATGCATTGCTAGAAAAGCTCTAGAAAAGCTCCCACCACAAGTGATCTAGAGCTATTCATAGCATTGTGATATACTTATTATAGATTTTTAAATACAACGATGTCATTGCAAAACTCTAAAAGTTTGCACACAAAAGATTCTCATGACATCATAAACATACATCTTTTAAAATTTGAAGATCACACACGACCTTAACACAGTCAAATAATCCAATTGCAACACTAAGATATCTCAAAAGGAAAAGTAAAACCAACATTTCCAAACCAAGAAGAGAATCTATCACTACCATAGTTTTTTTGGAGAAGTTCTTGTTAATAAAGACAGTTAACAAAATCCCAAATGACAAAGTCACACAAAAAGAAATACAAGCTCTAAAATGCATCTACTACCGAAGTTCATATCTCCATAACCACAAAGCTATCTATATCTCTAAAATGCATCTACTACTTTAGAAATACTACCAATCCACCACAAGAACTCAAAAAGAACCACCACAAAAATATTGAGTGAATGCATGCAAATATAGACAGTTTATTATCAAAACAACCTTAGGAATTATACTCTAAAAATACTCTTCATAGATCTATAAAACTATAGGTTTTAATTAAATTTAAAACCTACAAAACTATACATGCAAATTTGAATCCATCAACATATCTAAACAACTAAAAACTTGGAACCTTTAAAACCATATTCCAAATACTAGACTATCACAAATCTACAACATGCATTGACATGAAAACCCATATCCATGAATTTATAACATACATTAACATGTAAAATCAAACCGTCATGAATCTATAACATGCATTCACATTCAATTGATGAGTCTACCCATGTAGCTCCAAAACACTATGAATTTGCAACATGTAATACCATGCAATTGATTCACCCATAAATATAGCTCTAGCGCAACATAGACCCACAACATGCTTCAACATGCAATTGGTGAATCCACACATTGGACCTCATGTAACTTGTGTATCCATCCACATACAAGTACACAACACCATAATACCATTACATGCTACCATATGAAAAACCATAGAATATGCATGCAACTAATGAATCATGTGCACAACTGCCTATAATTATCTAACTATATTCTCTAAACAAAAATTTATATCTCCATTTTGTTGTGTTTCCATTCTCCACACCTAAAAACAAGATCACCTTCATAGACTTCAACTTAACCAAGGATTAATATCATAAGGAAAACATTCCCTCCTATAGACAAACAAGGCTTTGTGTCATGTCCCATTTTCAAATAATTTGCATTTGTGGGCCCAATGCCCATTTCCTAAGTTTGGGAAGCTAAGTCAAGGCCTAAGTATTGTTCATCACGATTCCCTAATTACTTTCCAATGTATTAGAAGCTGCAAAGGTCTCAAAAGTTCTAAGTGTAGGGGTTTTGTGTTCAAAGTTCTAAGTGGATGGATTCAATGTTGAAAATACTAAGTGTATGTAAGTTGTCTAACTTTTAGAGTTTCCCTTCTCAACGTATATGTTCCATGGTTCCCCCTCAGACCTCGACCCCTCACATTACTTCCTTTCACATTATATTTTTGATCTTACCCTTACCTGGTGGGTACCTAACATTCTAACCCTCAAACTATAATAATCTCACCTTTTGCATTGTTCATTTCCACCTACCTCCTGGCACAAAAATTCCACAATTATCCACCCAATTGGATGTCATAACTACTCTAGAAGAGTTTTTTTCTTGCCGAAAAATAATTGTTCATCTTAGGGGTGCATATTCACATGTACTCTTGATGATGAAAAGTGATTAAGACCCTTGATGACCTTCTCACTATCTCTAAACTACTATTTGAATAGATATCATGGGCTCTTCCTTGGCTTGCATACCAAAATATAATGGCACCATTAACATAGAGAACATTTATAAATCATAGGAATAATTTCCCCATGCCTCTTTGGCACATCTAGGCACACATGGGCGTGATCTTAAGAATGATTCAACGAGAAATGGCACCCAATAGGTATGGGCATTCTCTATAGTGTACTAATTAGGGGATCATGAAATTTAGTGTAGAGTTTGACATCCTTCTTTGGGTATTAAGGGCCCAAAATACTTCATTTGAGGAATCAATCATTTTATACCAAAAACACTCATTAACATTCCTATGAGCACTTGTGTTCATGAAATATAATTTAAGGAAGAAGCCCTTAGGTTGCTAGAGAATATAGGATAAAAGACCCCTTGATTTAAAAAATCAGAGGATGAAACCTATTTGGCCATGTAGGATAATCTCATTGCACTAGACTTGTGTGATTTACAACTTGTTTTACGTGTAATCTTGCATTACATTTCAATTTTTTATTTGTACCATAACAATGTATGTAATTTATATTTATACCTATTTAATACAATGGTTCTAGAGATTATTCTGCTTGGTTGACTCCATCTATAGTCTAGATTTTGTATGTTAATGTGTAAATTTGAAAGAAAAATCTAATTTTATACAAGATCTTATTAAAATATTTAAATCTTGGATTTATATGTCTAAAATCTTAGTTTAGGACATGACACTTTGATACCAAATGTAAGGAACTAGGCTCACAATTTCACTAGATCAAAAGACTTAATAGACAAAGCTTTGATAATAAGTGAAATGAAACTATATTCAAAAACTGAAAATTGGACATAGACTATTGGTGCATTAGCCCTATGCAAGAAGAAATAAAAATGAGTTTGGATCATTAGAGAAAAAAAACTTAGCACAAGGTGTGCCCTAGGAAAATCCTTTTGAGAAAAAATTGGCATCCAAAGCACACTCAATGTATTACTCAACAACAAAATAGTTATAATACATTTACAGAGTCTCCATGTTGTTTTAGGAGAAAGAGAAGAGCATTATATTGGCTTCTAAAGTCAATCTAATAACATATCCCCCACCTCTAACACATACTCTAGAATATATGAATGATCTAACACCATCTCAATCATACATTATAGTCATATTTCAATGTCACAACCATAAGAAAAAAATGATCAACTATGGAGAAAATCCAACAACATAATGCTTACAATTACAAGTTCATTTGATACCACCAAACCATGCATCTAATATATAAACTAAGCCCAATAAAGAAACCATGCAAGGTTTCCAAAAACATATGCTAAATCCAACTCATCGTAGTGCATGGTGAGTTCCAAGTTGGGCTTATCTTTCTTTTAGAAAGATACTTTTGCATGTGATGCATTGGCAATAACTCTTCCAATATTTTCTTGTTCATAATCAATCTCTCTTTGCATATTCTCAATAAATATTTACATGTGACATAAGCTACCACATCAAGTGGGACTTATTGGCACCTACAAATTTGATGAATTTATAGTGCTTTGTGTTGTTACTTTGTGCCATCCCCTTGTGTTTCCCATCAACTATAATCAATCTGAGAAATCTCAATGGTGTATCATGCTCATATGCCTCTACTAGTTTTTTTTCTCCCTTACCAAGTTGTAGTCACAAGCCCGTTTACACAATTTTTTTTGGCTAAGTATTGAGCTTTTCGATCTTTCGAGATCTTGGTTGTTTGCCTACTTGCTTATCATTTCTATCACTCCTGATCTCCTACCTCTTTTCACCTTCTTTCCATTGCTTTCAAAAATGTTTCAGGTTTCGTTCATCAACCGTAACCCTTAACATTTATCACTTTCCTTTCTGAAGCCTTATGCCTTCACCCCGATCGTTGAAGCTCCAATGAGTCTTTTAAACTTGGCATGTTTTAAAGGTTTTGGGCTTTGGGGATCAACCTTTCTCCTTAACTCTTACCATCGGTTCATCATAAGGCATAAGCCTTCTGCTCGATCCCCGATCCTTGATGTCTAACTTTGGTTTTAGGAGATCAAGTCTTTCCTCTACCTTATGTATCATCTATGTGATAAGACGTAAGCTTTCCTCTCGATTCTTGACATCTTCTTCCCCTTCACGTTCTTTAAAATCTTTATGTTTCCTTAACTACAAATTTATGTTTTGGGTAAAGGGATGGGTCCCCTAAGACTTTCTAGGGTTTTTCACCTAAAAAGAAGAGGATTTCCCTTTGGGGGTACATAAATCTTGGGATTCATTCAATATTAGGGTTGGATGTGATAGAAATGCCTATATTAAGTATCCTAAATGCTATAATATGATAAATGAAACTAACTATTGCATGCAAGCTAATGAAATCTATATTGTTTAAAAATAAATGATGTTATGTAAAAGGATGAAATAGAGACTATATAAGGTAAAATAATATAACAAATCAAACAAGTGCACCTAGAAACTGATGAAGACTGAAGTAGAGATTGCAGAAGCCTCTGGGAATATGAAAAATCTGACTTCTATGCCAACTAGGACACTTACGCCAAGCTGGGCGACCTAGTCCCAGTCTGGGTAAACTATTTTGGGCTTTGTTCCAGCCAAATGGGTGCTCAAATCTACCAAAATCTTTGACAGAAACCTCCAATGGGACTAGGTCACCACTATTGGCGACCTAGTCCCTTTTAGCATTTCAGAAAAATTGAAAGTGGATTCAGAGGTCTATGGTCTGCACTCTGCTTCTTCACTGAAATTCGAAACCAGATCCACAAAACCACCTACAAAACATAGTATATTCTGGTTTCTAATGTGGGGTTTTCCTTAGTCAAACCCCTAGTTTGTATTTAAACTTTGAAAGAGATAATAAATCTGCATAAACCCTAGCCCTAAGTGTGTCTAGAACTAGGAAAAATTTGAAGTAAGACAAAACCCTATTCTAATGTGCTAGAATAAGATGCATGCAAGAGATTTGAATGATGCAAGACTTCAATCCAAGAAACCCTACGACATTAAAAATGAATGTAAATGGAATGCAAATGGGATGAAAACCTTAACTATGAAGATAGAGAGAAAATGGAAGATGGAATCACTTTGAAAACAAGTCTTTAGGTGTGATTTGGTAGCTAGTTGCACCTTCTCAACCTAGATTTCTCCATGATTCTCCATAGGAATCCATGATCAATCCTTTGCAATGTGAGATCTTGAGTGTGAAGTGAGCTTGAAGACCTGCAAAAACCCTAGTTTTCTACCCTAAGCTTGAAATTTGTTGTAGAAAGAGAGATGAATCTTCTTGTGGAAGAAGTTCAACACTTGGTTCTTGAGATGGCCTGTGAAAAATGACCAAAAAAGTTCAAGAGAGTGAAAAATGACCTAAAAACAAGTATTTATAAGCAACAATACCTAATTGTTGGTTAGTTTGACCTAAGAGGCCAACACCCATCGGGAAGTTTTAGAAAGTTAGACATTTTCTCGCTAAAAAATGCAAATAACCCTAAAAAGGACTAGGTCACCACCTTGGGCGACTTAGTCCCACTAGGGGTTTTTGAGGTGGGAACTATGAATTTTGAGTGATTTTGGTGTTTTTTGTCGGGAATTGTGTGGTTCCTTAGCTAAAATAGGTCTCAAAGTAAAAAATAACGAGTCTTAGGGGCCTATAAATGTTGTTTTAAGAGGGTGATTGATGCAAGAGTACCTAAAGTAGGACCAAATTAGGCACAAAATTGTCCTTTTCTTCAAAGGTATATAATTTTTTGTGACACATTTAGCCCCCACTTTAGTGCCCATATGACTCTACGTGCATATGTAAGCTAAAGGACTCTAAACAATGCACTTTGTTTTCATAAAAGGATACTCATTCAAAGGTGGGAGAATGGAGCCCCTAGTGTAGTCATCTACAAAACCACAACATCAAGAACCGCATCTTGTAACACAAATTCATTAGAATTCCAAAAAAAATCCTCTTATCTAATTCCTAGAAATCAAATTCGAGGGTAGATGTATGCCCCCCCTTGATTTTGCTTGCTTTACGGAGGTGGAATCAAAGTAGCAATCTAACCACATCGAATGAGGGCATGCGTATCAGAGGGAATTTCCAAGTACCATGCCACATAACGATAGGTGAGTGATGATGTAGGGTGTAGAAACATGATTCTAACGCAACAAATGGTATAAAAAACGGAGTTCACTAGCACCCCGTATGTTGGTTTGAATGAAAAAGCACACTAAAAGGTCTAAAATGGTAGAAGTACAAATGTGCTTATATGAAAAAGTGAGATAGAGTAAAAGGAATGAAAATGGTGTAAATTTTCACTTGTTCATTTACCTTTTGTAGTGTGAGAGTGATGAGGAGATAGCGAAAGATTCTGAGCACATGTGGATTCACTTGCAAGATTGGATGCGTTGTGAGACTAGGTGGCCAGTGGCGAGCGACATCACAAGGTGAGTCAATTCTGGAACCTTTGCTTTGTGATTTTTCAATTATGGGATGATTGATATGCATGTTTAGGTTAATTTAGGATCTTGGAATTTTTTTTCGCAAAGTGTCCCTTTTTTTTGCAAAGTGCCCTTTTTGTTTGCAAAGTGTCCCATTTTTTCGCAAAGTGTCATGTTTCTTCACAAAGTATCCCAAAAGGGTTCTAAAGTGTCTAGGGCCTTAGAAAAAGCACACTAGAACAATATTAGTACACTTGCATGATGAATTAGAGTAGAATTGAAGATAGTAGATGATTTAGAGAGCATATTTTGATGTTTTTGATAGGTACCCACTTGATCTCATTAGCATCTCAGTGGGAGACAACTGAGCTTTCTGAGAGACCTAGCCCTCACTTTATCAGCAACAGACACATAGCACCTACAAGAGGTAGGTATTTATTGGGCATACCTCATGGCCCCCATGAGGTACCATGATGCTATGTTGATGGCATTGTGTGAACGTTGGAACATGGATACATACACCTTCCACTTCCTGGCTGGAGAGATGACCATCACATTAGAGGACATGCACTAGATACTCCAAAAAGATATGGTCAAAAAGGGAAAGAGGATTCCCCAATTAGGCCCCAACATTTATGTTTTGGGTAAAGGGATGGGTAGAGAACAAGTTGAACTACAAAATTGGGTAGAGAACAAGTTGAACTACAAAATTTATGTTTTGGGTAAAGGGATGGGTAGAGAACAAGTTGAGGTTAGATTGCATTGACATCTATTGTTTGGGGTTGCTCACAACAAACCCTAGTGGATGAGTTAGGTGAAATGAAATCTTGAAGAACTTAATCTAACATACCCATATCATCACAACTAAAAGGTTTGGGGGATGGCCTATTAATGGTGGGTTTGGATTTATCATCACAAACCTTAGTGAATGAACTTAGTGAGAGGAAGCCATGTAGAGCTTCATCTAACTTATCCAAGTCATCACTACTAAAAGGTTTAGATGATAGAGTTTTCCTATAGTGAAGAAGTGTGTGCATTTTTGCATGTGATGTTTCTATGGTTTTGTTTGCATGTTCCACTGAATTTGCTTTAAAAGAACTAGGAACTAATGCTGAAAATGTAACTTAGAAAGATCTAATGCTATTCATAAATGCCATCAAAGTAAAATATGTTTATGCTAATGATAACCATATAATAAAAAGTTACTAAATGTAAACAAAGCATGAACTAAAGCAAATAGAAGGTTCAAAAACTGACAAGTAAATGCAAAAATTACTGATGCAAAATGTGTATTGGGACTAGGTCGCCCAAGGTGGCGACTTAGTCCCAATATGGGTATTTTTGAGTTTTTTTCGCTTTTTAGATGAAAAATGTTGTGTTTTGGGCTATAAAGTGCATATCTAAATGGTATATGTAAAATCTCTCTATGATGCAAGGAAATAAATACAAAAATGAGCCCTTTTCACTAATGTAAAGTAGGAAACCCTAGGATGCCTTTTTAAACAATGCAACATACAACATTTGCAATACTAAAAGAAGAAGTTCCTAGGATGCAAATGCAGGCTAAATCAAAAGTAAGATGTTTCTACCTGTAGGTTCACCAAAATGAACTGCAAAATTTATGTTTTGGGTAAAGGGATGGGTTCCCTAAGACTTTCTAGGGTTTTTCACCTAGAAGGAAGAGGATTTCCCTTTGGGGGTACATAAATCTTGGGATTCATTCAATATTAGGGTTGGATGTGATAGAAATTCTTATATTAAGCATCCTAAATGCTATAATCTAATAAATGAAACTAACTATTGCATGCAAGCTAACGAAATCTACATTGTTTGAAAACACATGATGTTATGCAAAAGGATGAAATAGAGACTATATAAGGTAAAATAATAGAAGAAATCAAAAAAAGTGCACCTAAAAATTGATGAAAACCGGAGTGGAGATTGCAGAAGCCTCTAGGAATCTGAAAAATCTGACTTCTATGCCAACTAGGACACTTACACCAAGCTGGGTGACCTAGTCCCAGTCCGGGTAAACTACTCTGGGCTCCGTTCTAGCCAAATGGGTGCTCAAATCTACCAAAATCTTTGATAGAAACCTCCAGTGGGACTAGGTCACCACTACTGGTGACCTAGTCCCTTTCAACTTTTTAGAAAAATTGAAAGTGGAGTCGGAGGTCTATGGTCTACACTCTGCTTCTTCACTAAAATCTGGACTTAGATCCACAAAACCACCTACGAAATAGAGTATATTTTGGTTTCTAATGTGGGGTTTTCCTTGGTCAAATCCCTAGTTTGTATTTAAACTTTGAAAGAGATAATAAATCTGCATAAACCCTAGCCCTAAGTGTGTCTAGAACTAGGAAAAATAAGAAGTAAGACAAAACCCTATTCTAATGTGCTAGAATAAGATGCATGCAAGAGATTTGAATGATGCAAGACTTCAATCCAAGAAACCCTCCAAAATTAAAAATGAATGTAAATGGGATGCAAACCTTAAATATGAAGATAGAGAGAAAATGGAAGATGGAATCACTTTGAAAACAAGTCTTTAGGTGTGATTTGGTAGCTAGTTGCACCTTCTCAACCTAGATTTCTCCATGATTCTCCATAGGAATCCATGATCAATCCTTTGCAATGTGAGATCTTGAGTGTGAAGTGAGCTTGAAGATCTATGAAAACCCTAGTTTGTTGCCCTAAGCTTCAACTTTGTTTTAGAAAGAGAGATGAATATTCTTGTGGAAAAAATTCAACACTTGGTTCTTGAGATGGCTTGTGAAAAATGACCTAAAAATAAGTATTTATAAGCAACAATACCTAATTGTCGGTTATTTTGACCTAACAGGCTGACACCCATCGAGAATTTTTAGCAAGTCGGACTGTGAATTTTGAGTGATTTTGGTGTTGTTTGTCGGGACTTGTGTGGTTCCTTAGGTAAAATAGGCCTCAAAGTAAAAAATAACGAGTCTTAGGGGCCTATAAATGTTGTTTTAGGAGGGTGATTGATGAAAGGGTACCTAAAGTAGGACCAAATTAGGCACAAAATTGTCCTTTTCTTCAAAGGTATATAATTTTTGGTGACACATTTCCCTTTCCTCCTTCCCTTCTTCCAACAAGCGGTAGACTTGAATCCCAATGCCCAATAGAAGTTGTCTTTCAAGGATTGAGGTTTTGACATTCTTCATATCATTTTCTTCATCAAGTGGTATGTGGTAGGATTGACACTCAACATTCGACAAAATTTCTTTTTTGAAATGGCAACCATTTAATGTTTATTCCAATGGTTGTTTTGGGCCCAAAACTTTGGCGATGCTCTCAATTGATGTGTTTTAAACTATGAATGTCATTAATGTTGTAACTAATTTCTCAACTATCAGATTTGATCTTGAAGGCTACATAGATTATTTTAAATGCATTTCTCAACAATTGCAAGTAGGACAAGGTGCCACCCATGCTTCTTTATGTTTCATGGGCCTCCTTTCTATCAAAGAGCCATTCTTGGTTGAGATTTGTTGTAGATTTTGTGGGGTTTTTTCCCTTCATTCACATGCTCATTAATGTTGGGGCATGGCTTCATAGTGTGCAACCATGTGAAGGTGATGTAAGCAAGCATGGGGGTTGGTATAATATCTGATGATCGTGCTTCTTTCCCCAAGGTCTCTTGATGAGGTTAAGAAATATATATAATTTATTGAATAAATAAAAACAAAGGGAGAAAGGGGAGGATGATGTTTGCATGGTATCTTTTCAATATAATAAAGGAAATGTGTGGGTATGCTTGAGGATTACTAAGTAGAC